>OZ025293.1:30005119-30076018 GCA_964019185.1 Maratus speculifer
TTTCCTTAAAAAATTTAATGAGAAAAAGAATAGAAGACTTCGGTTGTTTTAAAGCAGATGAACTTCAATTTGTTGACACTACTTTATTCCTTTTAAATCTACTTTTTGTATATGTTTATGTATTTAGTATACACTACAAGGTTAGTTTTCACGTTTATAATGCTTATATAACCATTCGTATTTATATATCTATTTAACTTAAATATTTTATATTGTTTCATGTATCCATTAAAGCATACTTCATTATATTTTTCCAAATTGGTTTTAAAAAAATTCCATTTGTTACAAAAGTGTGTTTGTTACATGTACTATTGTTTGTTTTTATTATTTTAATTTCGTGTTACATGAAAAATGCAGTTCGTTGCAATTTGGTATTTTAGCATTTTGCTATAAAGCGTTTTTTCTGAAGAATTTTTTAATCCTGTTTTGCTTCTAGTATAAAATAAAGTTTTAAGTATTCATATTTTGCTTTGTGTTTGAAGTTTGAGTCATGGTATTTCAAATTAAAGAATTTTTTTAATAGTATACTCAATTGCAAATGTTTTTAACATTTGACTGTGCATAAAAATAATTTTAAAATTCTTTATCTATGAGTGAATTTGTTTATGCTTTTATTATATAACAATAATTGAAGTTCTCTTTTTGTTAAAAAAAAAGATAATGATTAGAAATGAAGATTACAACTCGTTTTAAATAGGTGAAATGCGAGCATTTTAATTACATTTGACATATTATTTATATTATATTGTATCAACATTAGTTATATACTGAAAATATTTATTCTGTAGCGTTTTCTATTACAAGCATAGATCAAACTTATAATTAATTTTATCATAAATATTATCTTATGGTAAACATTTTGTTGTATATTGGAATATTTCTAGTTTAAATTTTAAATATACATATATATAGTCCTTGATTTATGAATGGTAATCAAAGAAAAATGCCAATAGCCAATTCAAATGTACATGCTTTTAATTTTTGAATGAACACAGTAATAATTTTAAATGTAAAATACAACTTTGATTTTGTTAATGTTTTTATTGTAAAAGAATGAAACTTTAGCTTCCTTGAAAGCAGATTAAAAAAAGATTAAAGGTTGCAACTATTTCGAAACAAGTGAACTGTAAGCTTTTATTTACTTGTTGACATCATCATTTATTTCACCAGTATAAGTATTAGAGATCGAACGCCAATTCTTTTGCGTTTTCGACCAAAATTCGTTTTTGACGAAAATTCTATAACCTATATATTTAAACCTATGAACTTCTTTTTTTATAATTATCAGTCATGAATTACTTAAGACGCGAGTGCAAACTATAAAGATAGCAATGGATATATATGACTAACTTTTTCATGTGCTTTTTTAAAAAAGCAGATTTAATGTTATTAGAAAATTTTAATTCGAAAATGCAGAGGCATTTCAATTACTCTGTCAGAAAGTTCTAGTATGACAGATAGGGCCGTAGTTAAGGATGTGCTGGCTCAGCCCCCTCCCCCTCCCCCAACCCTTAAAGCATTTTGAGTCTCTCTTAGAAAAGATTTCATGGTTACTCAATGAATTTCTTTTTTGAAAATCCAAATGAAATTCTGTTCAAAAATCTAATTTAGTTTAGAGGCCTTTTCAAAGTTTTGTAGAAATACTAAATTATAACTAAAATAAGTTTCAACACTCGCTCTTCCTATTTGCACATACGAAGCTAAGATGATGTTTAATTTTGCACTCGTTATACACTCGAATTTTTCATCAGCTTATTCTTCTCTCAGCTTACAATGAGGTTATTACAACAGTTTAATAAAAAACATAGTACATACAATATGAATATGCACTAATTTATCTTTCTACATCAGAGTGAGAGAAAAAAAAAACATGAGCCCCCCCTACATTTTCTTGAGCCCCCCCTATTATTCACTTCTGGCTACGGCCTTGTTTCAGTGTATACATTAACATGCAATCTGTCTTAAAATTTTAGCGACGCACTCATAAATTACAATGAAAATGAAAAGAAAAAAAACAGAAATAATTTCACATGTAATATTGAAATTTCATTGAAATTAAATAAAATAAAGATAATACTATGTTTACATAACCGTTTTTTATTTTATAAAGACGTCTTTTTTGTTTTCATATAAAAACCACTGTCTCAAAATTTTATTCACATTATGCAAATTTTACAGAAGTCTAGATTGCTTTCAATGAACCAACTCTTTTCCCTCAGTACACAACGAATATCATTAATTTACATTGGTAACTTATGATGTCAAATGATGCGGAATTTAAAAACGAAGAAAATGTAAACATTTATAAGTTAAATTCCAAATGTAAGGCTTTGTTTTTGAAATTTAAATTTTTTTTAAATCGTCCAACCGAAGAATATAATAAGTACAAAAAATAATATGGCTGTATGAAAAATTAAATTAATATTGGTGTGAATGTTTCAAAATACAGAAAGATGCGTCTAAATTTACTCAATAGGAAGACCAGAATTGATTGAATTCAAAAATCGAGCTCGTATGGGACAAGTGGCTTGCTCTCACGTAAAAACAGTAGCTAGTTAATGTTAAACCTACGGGAGGATACCTTTCAAATTTCTTGAACACATTGCAATTTTTTAAAATCTTTTTAGGATTTCGTTCTTGTGACGAAACACTGTTCGTCTCTGTCCTCTGTTTGTCAGTCACAGAGTTCCTACACGATAAATAAATGACGGGGGGCATATTTTTACACTACATATTCGTCGATATCATCGAAAACATAGTATCAAAAATTGAGAGAAATGCATTTTTGAATTCAGCTTTACTAAAGCTTTTATTCGATATAACGAGAAAAGAATTTTTTTTAAGTTACTTAATCATCGCCTCTACTCCTGAGTCCTAAATACATTTGTGAATGTTTATATGTTTAATTTAATTAGTGGTATATGGATACTGGAATTATGACAGCCATTCTTTAATTTTGTTTTCTAAATACCAAAAGTAGGGTTGCCACTGGCGACTATTTTTTAATTCTAATTGGCACCACTTTCTCGAAACAGAAATACTTAACTTGCACTTTGGCAACGTTTGTAAGAGAAATCTAATTAAAAATTTATATTAGAGAAATACTGGGGCGAAAAAAATACAAAAATAGTCGCCTGTGGCAGCACTGCAAATGTGTCATAATCAATTTCAAAATGAAAAATATTTAATTTTGACCTAAAGAAAAAACACTACAATCATTTTTAATCTTCTGAATGTAAATTCCATAGCACACATATAAGTTTACATTTTTCAATCTGGTACAGAAATTGAAAAGAAAAAATACTGTTGATTAAAATAAAATAAGTGCTGTCTTACCCCTCCCTCCTTTTTAATAATGTAAGTGCCGATTCATAAAATAAGTGCTATTAAGTCGAAATTGTACGTCAAACGTGAGAAGTGAGGTGTTTTGGTACTTAACTAGTTTCATAAATATTCAGATTTTGGTGCAATAGCCGTTGCATTGTTCAGCACAACTGCACGAATAAAAAAATTATTACAATTATATATTTTAAATTTAGTAATACGATAATAATATCATTCCATTTTAAACATGACGTAATCAGCACGTAACCTAGAATCATTACCTATCATGGAATATAATTGTATTAATTACGTATGAAAGGATTTAATAGAATGAAGAAACATTTTTAAAAATCTTTTTAAGTTTTAATACGCTTTTCATAAAATTTGAAATGGCTCGACAAAATTCTACCGGGTCTGTGTACATTAAATTTCAAATTATTCGTTTAGGTAGTTTTCGCACTCTTATATGCAGGTAGATGGACAGACAGACGGACGGATATGATGTCAATTAAATGTGCTAGGCATTTATATAATTACGATCGCACATGAAAATGAAAATTTTTGTATGATAAAAATTTAGCAGGTATGCTACACAGGTATGATAGAGAAGAAAGTTGTTGCCCTATTTTTTTAAGGAGTTACATATGCAAAATTAAATCTTGCTTTATCTTATTCTTACAACATATTACAATGTACGCGAAAAGACAAAAATATTTGAATGTTTAAAATTAATTTTTCTCATACTTTATTTTGAACTCATCATCATCAGACGGAACAAAAATGAAAGAAAAACACATTAGGGAGATATAAAACGAAAAACACGAAGAAAGTTTTTGTAATATGTTTTGAAGTAATAACATTTAATTTAGTTTTACGGGTGGCTTATTTTACTTATTTTTATGTAATCCCCTAAGGAAGAGATTTCGCAAGAAAATAATTTGGGGCATATCACAATAATTAAATGCTTGTAGACTAAAGAGTAAATAGCGACATTATTATTAGTATGCAGCCACAACATGGCTAGACAAATTTACTTTCAATTATGAGATTTAATTTGTTAGAAGAAAGCAGTAGTTTAGGCAATAGTTTGATGAAGAAATATACACGAAGTTAATTGCTTAGTCGGATATGTGTATGTTACTACATTTCAGAAAAGTTTGCAATATTTAATAAAAAATGTTTTGAAAAGTTTATGTTTTGCCATATTGCATAAAAATTTAAATTGTCAATTTATTCGTGTAAATTTTAATGCTTCTTATTGGAACAAAATATAAATCAGTTTTTAAATATTATTGCAATGTATTCATGCATACCTATTAAGCCGTGTAAGACGCAGGGTTGCGAGAATTAAAAGAATATGATGTAAATACACACAAATATTCTAGTCCTAAAACATATCCATAAATGCACCTTTTCCTTAATCATACATAGTATATAAAAAAAAAAAAAAAAAAAAAAGAAAGAAAAAAAAAGATATTTAAAATATTTAGTTAATGTTACATTTATTTAGAGTTGCATGCTTTTTTTTTTTTTTTTTTTTTTTTTTTTTTTTTTTTTTTTGGTAGCTAATGTGAAAAGCAAAGTTCAAAGAGTAGAAAGACATTTTTTGAAGGTGGGAGAAGGGATTGACAGATGTGGTAGAAAGTGTTGATAATGTTGATTCTGAAACGCGCAGGTCTCTATTCAAGAACTTTGAACAATTGTGTATTTAAATAATAATGAGTATTTTAATAAAAAAGTCAAGACTTTTGCATATTATAATGTAACACAAACGCAATGCAATAAAGTTTTCCCGCATCTTAGCTGAAAGAAAATACTGTTTTTCTATAACACGTCTTGTTAGGTAATTAGCCAAAGTAATTAAACTGTCAATAAATAGCCGAGATATTAATTTTTTAAGACACGGGCAGTTTGACCATTAATAGAGAATCGTGCGACATACTCTATGCACCATCAGCTTTTAAAGCATAATTAAATATTGTTAATGATATATTTGTGCCATACAATGCCCAGCAGTTTATAAAAGTAATAAAAGTCGCATTGTTAAAAACAGTCTATTAAAATTAGAATTATTCGAATAGTTACTTTCGGATTCGTGACTAGTTTTCATTGAAAGGGGCGCTTTCAATATTCCACTCATGTCTTTAAAGATTAATTAAAAACCTGCATGGAAAAATGCGGAACGCACCGAGGAAACGTTGAAAATTGCATCAAACCTTTTGGAAGCACACTTACAAGGAAGATCTCCATACTGGGCATAATAGATACAATAGAAACAATAATAGAAACAATAGATTTTATTAAACTTACATGCCGTATATCCGTACGGAAATAATCCTATGAACTACGAGCTAAGCAGCCTAACGATTTGATAACCGCGGATCTCATAATTTTAACAATGTTGAACTTAGCACTGAGCACATTTCATATATTTTTTTAATTAAGCATTTCAAATTTTTTCTCAGAATTCTTATTCTCAGAATTCTTTGAAAAAAAATACTAATTAAACTATTAATGCATCTGAAAAAGGAAAATTAGCGAGCGGAATGACAGAAGAAAATTTCTAAAAAATTAAAATACTTCCTAATATTTGGCGTGAAAAGACAAAAACGTCACGTGACTTGGCGAGCAGCACATTTCCTCGCCAAAATCAAACGATTTTAATGCAACTGAAAAATGTTTGTTAATGCATTTTTAGGATATGTATAATTGGTAGTTAATAAATTTGAACATAAACAATGAGAGAGTTTAATATATTATACACACACACACATATATATACATATATCGCTTGTTGCTGTAGTTTTTTATCACTGAAAGAAATATTTTCATGTATAAAAAAATCATATTGAGAAAAATTATTTTGACCCTTTTATCCGTATTAAAAAAATAAAAGTCAGATGTTTATATAGCAACGTAATTGAATCGACAATGTTCAAATGGACTTTGAGCTTGAAAGAATTTTAATTAATTTAAATGATGAGTTTCGTTTTAAATCACAAATTTTGATGGTTAAATTTGAATGTAACTACATATAAATATAGATGTAACAAAATTATTCTTAAAACAAACTAAAAGTGACAAAACTAAAGTTATTTAAATTGAATTTATCTAAAGTTCAACATGAAACTTTATTTTTCCTTAAAGTGTATTTGACATGAATTGCATTCTATCGCCAACCGCTGAAAAATCGCCAAAAAACGAAAATTTCATTATTTTTTTCCTGACATTGTATGGAGGTTCCGCCTAAATTGTTTTTACAAACGTATATATCCTCATGAGAAGAGCATTCTGTTATTTTTTCAGATTTTTCGAAATATGCCCGTATGGAGACCTTCTTTGTTAGTAAAATGCTAACTTTAAATTTTGAACAAAGATCTTTAGGTGCTCAATAAAAAGAAACTATTAGTACGCTAAAGTTTATAGTCACAATAAATGATCTATAAACGTCAATATAACAATCAATATTAAGAAAATAACCATCGCCATTAAGTTTATAAATAATGTCATATTTAAAAGCATATGTCAAGAAAAATTATATCAAAATTTAATTATTGTAGGTGATTTCAATGCCATGTTTAAAAACAACACTAGAAATGAATAGTCGGAATATTTTTTAAACCTTGGTCTAATTCCATTCATTGAAGAATTTACTATCAAGGGTAACACATTTATTGGCAATGTATTCACTAACGTTCCAGTGTAAAATGGCATTGTTCACTCTTATTTCAGTAATCATAAACAGATTTGGATAAGATTTTTAAAATGTGATTCATTATATCAATATTTGATACAGTTAGGATTCATATTTCTGCGATCTTTAATGTATATCTACCTTATCTTCGCTACTATATATAGCTATACCAAACCCCACGTTATATAACTTTCACAAAGTGAAAAAAAAGTCTCCAAATGATGAAATTTTGAATACAAATTTGAAAAAATACCCCTAAAATATTAGTCAATATAAATAACTAGTAGATAAATAAATAAATAACCGCTGTCCCACACCAAAATTTTATGAAGAATATCTTAAATTCCGATGCACATTCATTTCTCCTATAAAAATTTTTAACCCTCTAACTATTTGTAACGTAATATTCCGTTCACTAAGCTCTAGGTTTCACTGCAATATAAATAATATTTAAGATAATATAATTCTATAGATTTAAGGAATTTTAAATTCATTTTATAAAGATTAATATTAGAACGGTTTACATTCATAATTTGTAATTTTTTTTTTTTTTTTTTTTTTTTTTGATATAATGTTGAAAGATTCATATTATCTGAACATTTTAAATAAAGTGAAGTGAAAGCAACATTACAATTTTACCCATTTCCAAGACGCTCAGAGGGTTAATGAACTGTTTTGATGACAATAAAAATTAATAGCATTTAAAATCATTCTTCCATTCAAAAATGGTCTTTTTAAGCATGTTTATGAAACATTTCTCTATAAAATAATCAATTTCCATACTTTTATACGTAATATAGGTTCCATAATATTAGCGAAGAAAGACCTCCAGTCACAAGAGAGTAGTTTACAACGGCGATCGTGACCGCGTCAGTTCCCCTTATTTAGAATACACAGTACATATTTTTTAGAATGCAATTACTGTTACTAATTAATATATGTATTAGTGAAAAATGCTTAAAGGAGCAGTGCAAAAGCAGAATATGATTTTAATTGAGTATTAAAAAGTAATGGACAAGTTTATTTTTTGGAAAAAGTACACAAACATTTAAAAGTAATGAACAAGTTTATTTTATTGAAAAAATGCCCAAGAATTAAGTGATGGACAAGACTTGAAACTGAGTCAAGAACTAGTAAATAATTTCCTCAAGACTTGAAAATTGCTGATCATGCTCTTATGTGACAAGCATATTCAACGTCCTTTTTTTTTATCCCTGTCTATCTTAGTATAGGCATGTTGGCAGAATCTAACACTGTGCTTTAGAAAAACTCAGTTTTCACAACAAGTATTAGATACAGTATCTATATTAAACACATCCTGGCCCCTCTTTAACAAAGCCTTGATATTACTGCTTTGCACTGTATTTACTCTTATCACAACCATTTTTTGCACGCAATCTTATCACTAAAAAACAGTTTTTCTATCCAATCTTTTTTCTAAAAACTTTTAAGCGGATTTTTGTTAGCAAAAGATAAAATAGTGCTAAAATTTTTATATTTTCATAAGTAATCGATAAGTTTATCAAAAGCACTGTATATTTCAAGCAAATTTTGATTTTAATAAAGTTTGAATACCTGATAAGCACGTAACATGTACAACCAAACAGCAACTGCTTTTCCATTTTTTTATGTACTTGGACATAATAAAATTGCCATAAGAGTTACTACTTCACAAGTAAATTGTTAAGGAGCAGCATGTGGTAAATTTAGCTATTTCATCAAAAACTTGCTCTGAAAGTTCAGCTTTTATAGAGCACAATGTTATATTCTGATAACCTGTCAATACTAAGATAGACAGGGATAAAAAAAAGGACGTTGAATATACTTGTCACATAAGAGCATGATCAGCCATTTTCAAGTCTTGAGGAGAGGAAATTATTTACTAGTTCTTGACTCAGTTTCAAGTCTTGTCCATCACTTTTAAATGCTTGGGCATTTTTTCAATAAAATAAACTTGTTCATTACTTTTAAATGTTTGTGTACTTTTTCCAAAAAATAAACTTGTCCATTACTTTTTAATGCTCAATTAAAATCATATTCTGCTTTTGCAGTGCTCCTTGGAGCATTTTTCACTAGTCCTTCTATTTTTCCATATTCCATAGGGATACTGCACAACTTGTTTTGTATTTTATATATAGAAAACAAAATCTTATTTGTATTGAAATTAAAAAATGCTACATACTCTAATACTCTGGTGTTACAAATTTAAAAAACTTTTTAAACAGGTTTTTCTATACGAAAATTCTACGGTGGTTTTCAAAAAAAAAAAAAAAAATAATAATAATAATCAGTTTTTTACTATAGTGAATAAAATAATAAATCATTTCAAAGAATAGATTTTTCATTCAAATATCCATTATTTTTGTCAAAAACGCAGATGTCACTGTTATCTTTAGATTTCATCAGCATCGTTGCATATTTAAGGAATACAATATTTTAGCGCATTTTTTAAGTATTACTGAAATACACCGTTAAAAATTGACCCATTTGCTGCAGCGTCACTCCACAGTTTTTATAGAAACCTCTTTTATGACCAATGAGAATGCTCCATAACACTGTAAAACAACCGTTTTCTATAAAAGCGGTGGAGTGACGATGCAGAAAATGGATAAAATTTTTAACAGTGTAGCCAATTTTTACACTATACACAGTTAAAAAAATTGACCGATTTGGGTCAGCGTCACTCCACCGCTTTTATAGGAAACGATTGCTTTACTGTGTTATGGAGCATTCTCATTGGCCATAAAGAGATATTCTATAAAAGCTGTGGAGTGACTCTGCAACAAATGGGTCAAATTTTTAACAGTGCACTGTTAAAAATCTGCTGCATTTTGCTGCAACGCCCTCCACCACTTGTATATAATATCTCTATTCCAACCAATGAGAAAGCGCCATTTCACGGCCAAGTAACCGTTTTCTATACAAGCAGGGGAGTGCGTTGCAGCAAAATGCAGCAGATTTTTAACAGTGTGCATATCCTTGGCGCTATAGTTTACAGGAGTGGTACTTTGTTCAAAATTTGAAACTTTTGCTGCATCGCCACTCCATCGCTTTGATAGAATATCTCTATTTTGATCGATGAGAATCCTCGATAATGCATTTAAGTAATCGTTTTCTACTTATCTACTATCGTTTCCGTATATTTATTTTTTCAATCAGCACCAAGGTGCGCACTTTATTAGAAGACGCGCTCTATTAGAGGGCGCATTCTATTAGAATAAATACGGTATATACTTATAGTAAATACACTTTGTTAAAGTACAGGGCCCCAATATTTGACAGGTATGTCAGGCATTTTTGCCATTGATGCCATTGTGCTAAAAACAAAATATAAATAAATGAAAAAAATGGATAAAATATAAATTTGGCATGGTGCAAAAAATTGCCTAAATTAAAATTAAAAATCAAATTTGACAGCCACCAGGGCTAGACACCGTGCATAATTATTCAGTAAATGATTCATTAAAAAATGACAAAAATCAGCATGTCAAAAATTTCAAAAAAATTCATAATTCGTTAAAAAATTAAGTTAAAAATAAGAGAAAAAAAGCATTCTGTATTTTTTTATGCTTAATCGAATGGTGTAACTGGTTTTTCTCTCCGATGATCAGAAGTACCTTAGATTGATGACTGCTATTCTTTTATTTCATCTTGTAAAAAAACTGTTTAACGTAAAGCTATGAATTTCTGCAGGATTAATTAGCATAGCAAAATCTTTAAAATAAACTTTACTGCAACATTCTGTCTGCAATAGAACGTTAGATATACCCATTTATGACCAAGTTTGGAAAATACGCAATTTCAGAAAAACCGCCCAGCGAAATAACGTTTTCTCGATGACTACCCCTGGATAAAAAGTTTGTCTTTTGTTTAAAAAAAAATTAAGTTTTTATCTTTAGTAGTTTTCGAGAAAAGTGCTGTGACACAAAATTTTTGTCCGATTTTCAGAATACTCTACAGTACACCTACAGTATGCCATAAAAAAAAAATAATTTTTGTGCTATGTTGTGCTTCTTGGTCAGACGAACATTTAAAAAAAAAAAATCATCAAAATTGGATAAGTATTTAGTTAGTTATTGCAAAAAGAAAAATTGAAAAATCCGTGTTTTTGCGGTTTCCTATGCTTAAGCATTATCGCTCAATCATATTATTGTTGCGCGCTGCCGCGCGCACAATGATTTCTTAGAACCATCTATATGCGAGAAATACTCGCACTTGACCTATTTTTATATGTGGATAATTTCAATATAAAAACATTTACGAAATTAAAAGTGTATTCTAGAAAAACCAAATTTGAAAAAATATAAAGATGGTAGTACGCACGTAGGTTCAACCGGTAGGTCCAAGTAGGTTCAGGTAGGTTACCAAACGTAGGTTCTTGACAATAAATCAATGGAAGGACCAGAGCTCGAATAACACATGTTAAGTTACTGGACAAAGTATTATCTCCATACCCCTCCTTCCCATATATAGACGCAAGAAAGCTCGAAGCTTAACTTATTTTTGCTTTCCATTCTCATTCGTCTAAAAAACAACACGTTTATACTCGAGACTTCATGTGGCACGAAAATTTTTTTCTGGAATTTAGGTATTTTTTAAAACAATATATAGTTAAATTTTCAATCTCAATGAAATAAAAAAATATTAAACTTACAAGACAAAGGTTACATGCTGTACATTTTCCCCAGATTCTGTAAAAATTCCTTAATAATTAATTGTAAAAGCAAATTTTGGGAAGCAAAGTTAGGAAAAGCTAATTTTCAATATCCAGAAATATTTCAATCTCATTAATGAAGATTATCACTACATCTGTTTTTTGAGCAAATCTCCCGTTTGATGATTATGATTATCCAAATAATGGTAGTGCAATGTAGTCGTTGTATGTAGTGTTTCATGTACCAATGTGGTACTGAAAATGATTCATTTCTACAATCTTACTTAATACGCTCATTTAAAAGTATAAAGTATTGCATCAAGCGAGATTTTGTTTTCGATTTTGTGATTTTTTTCAAAAAAATATTGAATATGTTATTTCTTTTTAAACATAATCAAAATTCGTTTAAGTTATTTTTTTTATTAAACATTATGCAAAATATAAATTATCATTTCAAATTTCTTTCAACTGCCCCCCCCCCAAAAAAAAAAAAAATAAATAAAAAAAATCCTAGGCCCATGCCTATTCTGCTTAAGCAATAATGAGGTCTTTAGATTTTATTTTTTTTTTATACCGATTTACTCTCTCACCTGGCAACCCCTCAAGAGGCGGACTTGAAACAATAAATTTTATTAAACTTACATGCCGTATATTCGTACGGAAATAGTCCTATGAACTACGAGTTAAGCAGCCTAACGATTTGACAACCGCAGATCTCATAATTTTAACAATATTGAACTGAATTAGCACTGACAAGGAAGGTCTTCATACGGGCATACTCAGTAAAATCTGAAAAAATTACAGAATTTTTATCTCATATAGTTCTACATGTTTATAAAAAAAATTTCGGCGGAACTACCTTATAACGTCCGTAAAAAAATAATAATAATTACGTTTATTTGGCGATTTATCTCCGGTTGGCGAAAAAACGAAACTTTGAAAAATACGCTTTTACGCTTCGAATAATTAAAAAAAAAAAAAAAAAAAAAAAAAAAAAAAAAAAAAAACTTTCTATGTTCCATTTATTTAAATAAGTTTAGTTTAAGTAATTTTAGTTTTGCATTTTTACTTTACTTTAAGTGTAATTATGTCATATACGTTTATATGTACTTATAACAAAATGAAAATAATATATTTTATCATTTAAAACACAATTTAAATTGATTAAAATTGTTCCAAATTGAAAAATACACTGTTAAAAATCTTCTGCATTTTGTTGCAACGCACTCCCTTGCCTGTATAGAAAACGGTTACTTGGCCGTGAAATGGAGCTTTCTCATTGGTTGGAATAGAGATATTATATACAAGTGGTGGAGTGCGTTGCAAGAAAATGCAGCAGATTTTTAACGGTGTATGGCACGGTCAATTCACCGTGCTATGGAGCATTCTCATTGGTCAGAAGAGAGATATTCTATAAAAGTAGTGGAGTGACGTTGTAGTAAATGCTGCAGATTTTTAACAGTGAAGTCAATTAAAATCAATTTTCAGATTCGTTAAAATCGTCTGCATTTGGCGAGAAAATGCACTGCTCGCCAAATTCCGCGTCGCTTTCAGCTTTTCACGCCAATTATTCCAAACTATTCTATGTTTTTACATATCTAATAATGTAATTCTGCCGCTAATTTTCACTGATCCTTTATTACCTACATGAGTAGTTTAATTCGTATTTTTTTCAAAAAATTCTGAGTATGCCCCCAATGGAGACCTTCCTTGTGAGCACTTTTCATATATTTTTTTAATTAAGCATTTCAAATTTTTTCATACCACGAAAATTCGATTTCCTTGGCACATGCCTACTCTTTATAGGCCATAATCAGACCGGGAGATTTTCCGACACGGAGTTCCTTTCTCTCCTGACAAATCCTCTGGAAGAGAATTTTATGAAAACAGGATTTTATTAGACGTATATGACATATATTTAGACGAATATAGAACTGAATCCCATAAGAACTACGAGCTCATCATTCTAACGATTTTACCACAACGGGATTCAAAATTTTAAAAATTGTGAACATAATTTTGAGTAATTTTCAAAAGATTTAACTTTTGAAGGTGTAATGACTTTACAAAAGATGCTCGTAATGGGCAATATCCAAGTCAATGTAAGATTGATATAGACGTTTCATATTTTGAAGCATAAATTCTACAACATATTATTTCTCTAACCAAATTTTTTATACACATTTATAGCACTTCTTTTGTTATGATATTTCCCAGTTAAGCAAAGTGAGTCTGTCATAAATATGATATCTTCACTATTCTTAAAACTGACAACGAATTCAGTGTTAGGTTTGAAGAAAGTCATTGTATATTTTTGTCAGAATAAATAAATTGTGTTCTGTGAAATTAAATTCTATGACAAATAGTACCCATATTGTTGTCTAAAATAAACATTTTTTTTTTGGTACATTGTGTAAAAATTGTGCTATTGTGGTAAATGTCTGAGAAAATCTAAACTGTGTATTTCTATTTAAGTCGGTATAGGACAGTTAAAACTTTATGTTGTAAGGCTTCGTTAAAAAAAAAAAAAAAAAAAAAAAAAAAAAAAAAAAAAAAGATATAAAAATAAGTAAAAAGTAGGAAAAGTGCTATAATTTTTCAGCATTTAAAAAAGCAATTGAAAAATATCATTAAAATTATATGGCTCTATCTGTGGCAAAAACGTTGTGACATTCTCCTTAAAGAAATTTCTATATATTTTATTGACCACAAGATTAAAAACTTAATGTTATAAAAAGTTAAGATTATCTTTTTAAAACTTAATATTTTTATGTAAAATGCTTATGAATTGTAAGTTATTGCAGAATTTAAAACTGATACCATACTTCTTTTATTAATATTGTTTAAAACTGATTTTACTGTGTTTCTTTACTGTTTAAAACAAATTTTATCCATAGATAAACTGTACACTTTTTGGAAAAATTTGCAATACATTCAATTTTATTTTTTAAATGAAGTATTTGCTGAAATATATGAAAATTTAGGTTGAAAAAAAAGATAAATAATTTAATAAAGCAGAATTTTTGTCTTGATCATATCATTTTAATAAAAACAATCTTCTTATTTTTATCGATCAAATGCAGATTATTTTAAAAATAAAATTAATAAAAGTATCCATTTGTAACGCATACTTTGTTTATTACAAAAATAACAGAGAAGATTTAAATTTGTGATTTCTAAGTAGTGGCATCTCGAAAATTCAGATTTTTTTCAAGTAAACTATCTGTATGGTATAAAATAATTTTAATTCTATAATTTCCTTGTTACTTTCTTTGTGAAATGAAAGAAAATGCGTGGCTATCTAGCAATTTATTTACGAAAATTGTTTACAGTAATATAATGTATAAACATTTTATCACTTATCTGAAATACTTTATAAAATACATTCTACAATTATCCGTGCTTTATTAAAATTTAAATCATAATTTGCAAATAAAGAAAAATAAAATAAAATTATGAGTGTTGTCTAAAGTTAATGCATATTTAATTTTTTGAAACAATGCAGAAAAAAAAATCAATAAATCTACTAGAAAAATGTGTTACAATATTGCAATATAAAATGCTGATTAAATATAAAACCAGAATTTTTTTTTTCTTAAAACGAATTTTAATTATATTTAAGCTATCTCAAATAAAGTAAGTGAGTTTGCGTAAGACTTTATTAAATATTTTACGATATATTTTTTATTAAAATGTTGCTTTTTAAAAAGAAACATTTTTCGCATTTAAATTAATTATAAAGAAGGAACGCATTGTATAATTTTTCTGTAAGTAAAGAACTCACTAACTATGTTTGTGTTTTCATCTTTTGCAGTTGTAATTTAATTTATTCCAAAACATTGTCTACTTGATTTTTTTTTAAATATCTGATTTTCCCCATTTATTAAAATAAAGGATGGTTTTAATCAGTCTTTGTTTATGATAATATTAAAATCGTAATATTTTGAAATTTAAATAAGGAATATTATTTACTTAATCATTTTGTTTTTAATTGTATTATAAATACAATGTATATAAGATTAATTTATTAAATATTTTGAAAATGTTAAAGGTACATTCTTTATTTCATAACACATTTTACAATTTATTTTTAATTTTTTAATTGTTTTAATAAACTAAAAATCGATTTTAAGGCTGTTGGTATGTGAGTTCTGAAATTCTTTCTCTAGCTAATATTAAACTTATGCGTGTGTAATCCAATCGTATTTTTCAACTATCTCTTTTTGAAATAAATTTATTTATCTTTTTTTCCGTATACAATTCTTAAAAAGCTCTCTTTTTCATTTATTTCTAAAATATATACTAATTTTATGCAACGTGGTAAAATGTTACTCAGTTTGGCTAAACTTTTAACACATAAAATTATAAATTAATTATATATTTTAAAAATATTTTCTCAACTAAAGAAAAAAAATCTTTTTTAAAAAACAGTACACAGTATACATACAGAAGTTTAAAATATTAATTTCCCGAAGAAATATTTCAAAAATAAGAATGCATTACACGTACATAAATTTTACATGAAACAATTTTATTTCCTTTTATAAAAGTTTATTTTAAAAAAGTTATGTGCACCATTCTTAATATTAATAGAATGCTGTGTTACCGTGAATTTCATGATAAACGCTTACTTAATTTACACTATAGAATCCCAGAGATGAAGTTGTCAGCGCATCTGCTTATCGTGCAGATGTCCAGAGTTCGAAACCAGGCAGGCCAAGGTTCAATTAACCATATATCCTCTTCGACGCCTATAAATAATTTACCAAGCTTGCGTTGTAATTAAACACTGAGGAGGGGGGGGGGGCTGAAATACTGAAATAAATATATAGAATAAAATGAATAAAGAATGAATAAATATATAATGTTTAGATCACATAACTCACCTCTCAAATTTTAGATAGAGCGTTTATTCGTACGTGCTTCTTCCAATGATAAAGTCTACAAATGGAAAAATTATTTTTAGCAGTTGTTTGTGATTCAGATGACTCAGAGCGCTTCTGCGCAGAACCCGTAGATGCAATTTCCCGGATTTCTTCATAATTATGCCTAATGTTAGGACTTGACAATATTACCCACACTGATGTTATTGCCACTATTTATGCATTGTTTCTTAAATTTTCACTGCTTAATCAACGACTTACTTCTAAATCTCTGAAATACTCAAAAATGCAATTAGCTATAAATTAATTTTAATGCGTATTAGCTAAAATATCATATGGGTTTTTATTTTCCGGTTGAACCACAGTAAGTAAACCCACTGCTCTACTTACATTGAGTAAAACTTTCTCACCGCCAATGTATGAAAAATCGGAGTGCACCACTTACCAAACTTCAATTATAAAATACGTCTAAAGCTGTTACGTATAAATGCTGATTTTTTATTTTATTCCTGTGTGGCATAGTTTCTTTTGAAACGTTTTATCTGTAATATGGAGATATTTTATGAACGAACGTTCTTGTTTAAAAAATTCTCAGTTATAAATCATGAATCTTTTCAAATGTTGTTGATTTCATTGATTTTCAACAAAGATATCAACTGTGAAACGTGCTTTTACGTACTTCTGCTGTATGAGTTTTTACAATTAGAATAAAATTGAAAAAGAAAGTATTTCTTTGTTGGATCTGAAACTTTCTGTCTAAATAAAAAAAAAAAATGAGTTTCAAACTTTTTGTCTAATTCCTATTTTAATTAATGCAGAAATTGATGTATTATTGGTTGTTTAGAATCTAAACTGTATTTTTAAAAAATAGATTAATAAATATAAGAATTACTATAAAAAACACTTTTTTATCGTAAATTATATATTAAAGGTTTTCATGAAATATTCCATTTATTAAATGTGCAAATTTATCATTAATTTAGAATTTAAAGTTAAAATATATAAATTTTATAAATGATGCATTACTTTGCTATCATCAATTTCTACAATTTTATCGCGGTAAGTAAGTATTATTAATTATTTTGGGAGAAAGCATTTTAAATGGAATATCTTTAAGTAACTTATAAAACATAATACCGGACAATCTAACTTTCTCATTCAAATGAATTATTTTCAAAATATTTCTATTGTTAGAAGGACATTGTATTCGGAAATTAAATTAAACTTATAGAATTAAATCTAAATTAAATAGACTTAACTGATATTGAATGTGCAATAAAATTTTAATGAAAATCTAGGCAAGCGCAGTGCTTCAAATACAGTAAGCATTTCCATATTTTAAGCTGATATATAGCCTTTAACGGAGATTTAATGATTTAAATATATATGTAACTAGTGAAAAATGCTCCAAGGAGCAGTGCAAAAGCAGAATATGATTTTAATTGAGCATTAAAAAGTAATGGACAAGTTTATTTTTTGGAAAAAGTGCACAAACATTTAAAAGTAATGAACAAGTTTATTTTATTGAAAAAATGCCCAAGCATTTAAAAGTGATGGACAAGACTTGAAACTGAGTCAAGAACTAGTAAATAATTTCTCAAGACTTGAAAATGGTTGATCATGCTCTTATGTGACAAGCATATTCAACGTCCTTTTTTTATCCCTGTCTATCTTAGTATAGGCATGTTGGCAGAATCTAACACTGTGCTTTAGAAAAACTCAGTTTCCACAACAAGTATTAGATACAGTATCTATATTAAACACATCCTGGCCCCTCTTTAACAAAGTCTTGATATTACTGCTTTGCACTGTATTTACTCTTATCACAACCATTTTTTGCACGCAATCTTATCACTAAAAAACAGTTTTTCTATCCAATCTTTTTTCTAAAAATTTTTAAGCGGATTTTTATTAGCAAAAGATAAAATAGTGCTAAAATTTTTATATTTTCATAAGTAATCGATAAGTTTATCAAAAGCACTGTATATTTCAAGCAAATTTTGATTTTAATAAAGTTAGAATACCTGATAAGCACGTAACATGTACAACCAAACAACAACTGCTTTTCCATTTTTTTAAGTACTTGGACATAATAAAATTGCCATAAGAGTTACTACTTAACAAGTAAATTTTTAAGGAGCAGCATGTGGTAAATTTAGCTACTTCATCAAAAACTTGCTCTGAAAGTTCAGCTTTTATAGAGCACAATGTTATATTCTGATAACGTGTCAATACTAAGATAGACAGGGATAAAAAAAGGACGTTGAATATGCTTGTCACAAAAGAGCATGATCAGCCATTTTCAAGTCTTGAGAAAATTATTTACTAGTTCTTGACTCAGTTTCAAGTCTTGTCCATCACTTTTAAATGCTTGGGCATTTTTTCAATAAAATAAACTTGTTCATTACTTTTAAATGTTTGTGTACTTTTTCCAAAAAATAAACTTGTCCATTACTTTTTAATGCTCAATTAAAATCATATTCTGCTTTTGCAGTGCTCCTTGGAGCATTTTTCACTAGTCCTTCTATTTTTCCATATTCCATAGGGATACTGCACAACTTGTTTTGTATTTTATATATAGAAAACAAAATCTTATTTGTATTGAAATTAAAAAATGCTACATACTCTAATACTCTGGTGTTACAAATTTAAAAAACTTTTTAAACAGGTTTTTCTATACCAAAATTCTACGGTGGTTTTCAAAAAAAAAAAAAAAAATAATAATAATAATCAGTTTTTTACTAAAGTGAATAAAATAATAAATCCTTTCAAAGAATAGATTTTTCATTCAAATATCCATTATTTTTGTCAAAAACGCAGATGTCACTGTTATCTTTAGATTTCATCAGCATCGTTGCATATTTAAGGAATACAATATTTTAGCGCATTTTTTAAGTATTACTGAAATACACCGTTAAAAATTGACCCATTTGCTGCAGCGTCACTCCACAGTTTTTATAGAAACCTCTTTTATGACCAATGAGAATGCTCCATAACACTGTAAAACAACCGTTTTCTATAAAAGCGGTGGAGTGACGATGCAGAAAATGGATAAAATTTTTAACAGTGTAGCCAATTTTTACACTATACACAGTTAAAAAAATTGACCGATTTGGTGCAGCGTCACTCCACCGCTTTTATAGGAAACGATTGCTTTACTGTGTTATGGAGCATTCTCATTGGCCATAAAGAGATATTCTATAAAAGCTGTGGAGTGACTCTGCAACAAATGGGTCAAATTTTTAACAGTGCACTGTTAAAAATCTGCTGCATTTTGCTGCAACGCCCTCCACCACTTGTATATAATATCTCTATTCCAACCAATGAGAAAGCGCCATTTCACGGCCAAGTAACCGTTTTCTATACAAGCAGGGGAGTGCGTTGCAGCAAAATGCAGCAGATTTTTAACAGTGTGCATATCCTTGGCGCTATAGTTTACAGGAGTGGTATATTGTTCAAAATTTGAAACTTTTGCTGCATCGCCACTCCATCGCTTTGATAGAATATCTCTATTTTGATCGATGAGAATCCTCGATAATGCATTTAAGTAATCGTTTTCTACTTATCTACTATATCGTTTCCGTATATTTATTTTTTCAATCAGCACCAAGGTGCGCACTTTATTAGAAGACGCGCTCTATTAGAGGGCGCATTCTATTAGAATAAATACGGTATATACTTATAGTAAATACACTTTGTTAAAGTACAGGGCCCCAATATTTGACAGGTATGCCAGGCATTTTTGCCATTGATGCCATTGTGCTAAAAACAAAATATAAATAAATGAAAAAAATGGATAAAATATAAATTTGGCATAGTGCAAAAAATTGCCTAATTTAAAATTAAAAATCAAATTTGACAGCCACCAGGGCTAGACACCGTGCATAATTATTCAGTAAATGATTCATTAAAAAATGACAAAAATCAGCATGTCAAAAATTTCAAAAAAATTCATAATTCGTTAAAAAAATAAGTTAAAAATAAGAGAAAAAAAAAGCATTCTGTATTTTTTTATGCTTAATCGAATGGTGTAACTGGTTTTTCTCTCCGATGATCAGAAGTACCTTAGATTGATGACTGCTATTCTTTTATTTCATCTTGTAAAAAAAACTGTTTAACGTAAAGCTATGAATTTTTGCAGGATTAATTAGCATCGCAAAATCTTTAAAATAAACTTTACCGCAACATTCTATCTGCAATAGAACATTAGATATACCCATTTATGACCAAGTTTGGAAAATACGCAATTTCAGAAAAACCGCCCAGCGAAATAACGTTTTCTCGATGACTACCCCGTGATAAAAAGTTTGTCTTTTGTTTAAACAAAAAAATTAAGTTTTTATCTTTAGTAGTTTTCGAGAAAAGTGCTGTGACACAAAATTTTTGTCCGATTTTCAGAATACTCTACAGTACACCTACAGTATGCCATAAAAAAAAATAATTTTTGTGCTATGTTGTGCTTCTTGGTCAGACGAACATTTAAAAAAAAAAATCATCAAAATTGGATAAGTATTTAGTTAGTTATTGCAAAAAGAAAAATTGAAAAATTCGTGTTTTTGCGGTTTCCTATGCTTAAGCATTATCGCTCAATCATATTATTGTTGCGCGCTGCCGCGCGCGCAATGATAAGTCATAAAAAAATCTCTCAGTAACGTACTGTTAAGATTTAATCTATGATTACATTTGTTTATGAAAGTAAAAATGTAATTAATAAGCATTTCATGCATGTATCATCAAATAAAATAATGGAATTTCAACATATTAGCATTTGGCGACATTATGTTTTTGTGTTACCTGCGTTTTAAAACAATTGTAGCTTCTCTCTCTTCTGAAATTCAGTGGTAATTAGGTTTTCTAAATATCTTTATCAGGTTTATGCATAAGGTCTTTTATTTCAGTGTACGGATTTCAAATAAGTGACTTACAACCTTAAAATAAAATAAAATAAGACAAAAACACAGACATGATATAAATTCATTTTTCACAAAAACCACGCCTCTAGTCAATGCTGTTTTCGTCAATAAAAACGAGAATTATCTTTTCCGACGTGAATGCGTTGAGTAAAAAATTAAAACAGTACAATAAAAGTGTATGTCTAGAAATGTAATGATGAGTTATACTTTCTTTTACACTAAACGTGACAATAAATGCACAAATAAATAACAATAAAAAGGTGACAATAAATGCACAAATATAAATTTACTTCAATGAATATCTTATAAAATATAAGTAAATGTAATATTTTTATGATTAACTATTTGGAAGTTTGACGGGAAAACAGATCAACATAAGTTTGGAATTAATCAAATGTTTCACTTTTTTACTATACCATCGGGCTACTTTGGTCCTTGCGGGGGTTACTTTGTTCCATCCCATAAAAAAGAATTTATTCTTTGCATTGAACATGCGATATAAGATAATTTTGGAGTTTTTTCTATTGAAAAGTATTTTATGCCCTACTATATGGTATTTGAAAAGTTGGGGCAATTTTTTTTTTTTTTTAGTGGACCACTGGATGTGTTTGTAAACAGCTGTTTTCGTGTTTAAATTCTAACTCTCCAAAATTTTCTATACTGAAACAATCTGAATAAAGGTTACGATTAAGGTAAGTGTTAAAATATTGCCTTTTGTAACCTGTAATCCATGTGGAAGTATAGTTTTCCTTTAACTTTTTATTTTGACTGGAAATGTTTACATTTTTATAAAGCTAATATAAAAACTAGTATTTCGGGGTTACTTTGTACCAAGCATCTTTCTGTCCGAAACTAGCCCCGATTACTTAGAAATGCCTTTTATACAACCATATTTCTTAAAAAAAAAGTTTTTAGAAATTTTTTTTAAATGTTACTGTAGAAAAATGTTACATTAATTGTTTTTATTCCAGATACTGAGGATAACATGACCAAAACTGTTTCTGGTTTCTTTAATATTAAAAATTGGTTCATTGTGCTTAAATGTTAATTTATTTTATCGAATATGTAGTGTTAATTCATTAGCATATGCTATTGCAAGAGGGTTTAAATAAAAATGCATTCATTTACATATGAAATATATTCATTTTTTATGAAACTAAGTGAATGGACTAAATCAGCCTCCATCAGGGGTTATTTTGATCCAAAATTATAAATAGTTTAATAGTAAAAGAAAAAAAATCATCTTTAAAACTAGATACAGTTTGCTCCATTGTTTTATGTTAACTGTTTGCAACTCAATTTTGGCGTTAAAAAGAGATACATAATATTTTATAACAATGGAAATGTGAGTGAAACCTGGAAAAAATGGCCTAAAGTACGGTACAAATAAAAAGTCCGAAATTGTATATGCGTTTATGCCTCTTGATTTTATGTATCAGTTTGGAAGAAATTTGAGTACAATTATAGAAATTATCGTGTCCATAAAAAATTGATGTATGTATATCATATATATTAAAACGATAGGCTTTTGGTTTTCAGTATAGCTAAAAATGGTCTCTACGCACGCGCGAGCAAGCTTTCCGGTTGTACTCATCATTTCCGGCTTTCAGCAATCACTTCGCAAAACGCAATCCGACCAGATCACGGCAAACGCGCTTGCGCAGAAATCCGAGAACCAATGGGAGAAGACTGCACTTACTGTCTGTATACGTATATTTCGAGCAAGCGTAAGTATGGGATATAAATACCGCATTATCACTGTTGAATGCAATGCTAAAAGAAGGATTTCTTTTGATAATTTTATTTTTCTGGATTATTTAAAATGATCTTAATTTTTTTTTTTTTTTTTTAAACATTGGTCTTTTTGTTGTTCATTTTACGTAAGTTATTTTATTTCCATTTGTATTCTTTTTTCATGTTAAACGCGATTGTTATTGCCGGAAAGCTTAGGCTTAATGTAGAGATGTTTCATATGAAATTGAAACATTTAATAGTTAATGATTAAAGTTTTTATTTACGTTCTTGAGCGATAAAGAATTTTCTGAATTGTAACTTTCAAATTTATACTAAGTATGTATAAAAAAACCTGGCTGGAAATCACATTGTTTTGTATTTTGGAGGGGAAAAGAAGCAGGGATTTTCGACCGATGTTATTGACTTCATGGATATAAACAGATTCGCAAATCACAATTTATTTTTTGATTCATTTTCTTATAATACTCATGTCAAAAAACAGTGATTTTTTTCCCCTTTTAATTTCATTTTTGAGCAAATTCATAATGTTTAGGAAGTATTTACATTACATTGTTTTCGCCGAAGAATGGAGAATTGCATATGAAATGAAAATGTGCCCGTTAAAAACAGCTTTGTAAATCATTAATATTTATTTAATGTTTCACTTTCATTGTGTTGACTCGAAGTTCCCTTTTTCAAAAAAGTACCCTTTTTTTAAAACTTTTCCCGTGACAAAATTTGCTGAGTTTTTTTTTTGGGGGGGGGGGGAGGGAGGGGGAATATTTTGATGAAATTTGCTATTTTTTATCATTCTCTTGATCTTGATCTCTCAACAGTGTTTTTCAAAAATATGAAAATCATTATAATCAACGAAGAAAAATAAAATTATCAGAAGAGATCCCTCTTTTTGCATAGCATTCAATCATGATAATGCAGTCCTTACATACCATATTTATCGCTTGCTCTTATTTTTTTTAATAAGATTTATTTGGCAATTATTTGGCAAAATTTGCATTTTTTGTGGTACCTAGACAAATTTTGTGTGTTTTTGGGATCTTTTGACGAATATCACGTTTTTTATGATACCTGGACAAAATTTGTCTTTTTCTCGAGGTCTTTTGGTGGAATTTGTTGTTTTTCGAGGTCTTTTGATGAAATTTGTCGTTTTTTCTCATGATCTTTCGATTTAATTTGCCTTTTTATCGAATTTATCCTTTTTTGTGAAATCTATCGTTATTTCGTTGTCTTTTTGAGAAATTTGTTGTTTCTTTTGCTACTTTTTGCGATCTTTTGACGAAATGTGCCTTTTTTTTCATCTTTTTACAAAATTTGTTCTTTTCTCACAAAATATTTACCAAAATTTGCGTTTTTTGAGGTATCTAGACAAATTTTATGTATTTTCGCAATCTTTTGACGAAATTCACGTCTTTTATGCTACCAGGACAAAATATGTCGTTTCTCGAGGTCTTTTGGTGAAATTTGTCCTTTTTTCTCGCGATCTTTCGATGTAGTTTGTCATTTTATCAAATTTATCCCTTTTTCCGTGATTTTCTCGCGAAATTTGTTGTTTTTTCGTTTTTTTGGGAAATTTGTTGTTTTTTGCGAAATTTACCTTTTTTTGCAATCTTTTGATGAAATGTGCCTTTTTTCAATCTTTTGACAAAATTTGTTGTTTTCTCACTATCTATTTACCAAAATTTACGTTTTTTGAGATACCTAGACAAAATTTATGTGTTTTCGCGATCTTTTGACGAAATTCACGTTTTTTATAATACCTGGACAAAATTTGTCTTTTTCTTGAGGTCTTTTGGTGAAATTTGTCGTTTTTTCTCATGACCTTTCGATTTAATTTGCCGTTTTATCAAATTTATCCTTTTTTCGTGATTTTTTTTGTGAAATTTGTCGTTTGAAATCTTCCCCCAGTATATCTGCCCCCGTCCGCCATTTTGACCTCTGCATTAGAAGGGGGTAGATATCCAGTGCTGCAGCATTTCACTTTCTACGAGGGCCTGATATCTGCCCCCAGTATATATACCCCCATATCAGAAAGGGGCAGATATCCGATGCAGAACATTTTGTCTTCGGCGAGAGCTGGAAATCTACCCCCAGTATATCTGCCCCCGTCCGCCATTTTGAGCTCGGCATTAGAAGGGGGTAGATATCCAGTGCTGCAGCATTTCACTTTCTACGAGGGCCTGAAATCTGCCCCCATTATATGTACCCCCATACCAGAAAGGGGCAGAAATCCAATGCAAAGCATTTTGTCTTTGCCGAGAGCTGGATGTCTACCCCCAGTATATCTGCCCCCATACGTCATTTTGACGTCACAGTAAAAGGGGGTAGATATCCACTACTACAACATTTCACCTTCTACGAGCGCCTGATATCTACCCCCTGTATATCTACCCCCATACGTCATTTTGATATCACAGTAGAGGGGACGTACATACAGTGCTAGAACATTTTTACGTTCGTCGAGAGTTGGAAATTCTGAATATATGCACCTTTCTACGTATAGTTTTTATTGTTTCCGCGAATAATCATACAGTTTATTTATTTTGAAATTTATAGACGATATTTAAAATATAGCTCAAGAATTATATAGTTATATATGAGGACGTGAACTTCAAAACTCACCTTATCGAAATTTTTAAAAATGAAATTTCTGTATTAATCTATTCTCTTTATGTATCTGAGTTAAAAAAAAAAAAATCTATAATCTCAGAAAAAAAATTAAAGTGTGTTTTGGCATTGTAAAATCTTGGTGTTTACAATGAAAACTAATAGTTTTTACGCGATTTATTTAAATCTTAAAAAATTTACTTTCTGGAAAATGCAAAATTTGAATGTCACATTACGCTATTCCAAATCTATTGAAACTGATGCACATCCCTGGATTTCTTTACGATCACGTTAAAACAGAACATTTAGATGACAGAACTATTAGATGAGATTGCTGAAGATGAATTTTCAACTGAAATATATGTGTCTCTTAAATGATTTAAATTTTAAAATGTATGTTGTTAAAAGATATAAATGTCTATATTATATACAGGGTTGCTAAAAAAATCGGTTGACCTTCTTATTGTAGATCAGAACAGCAGAAATTCGTTTTGGAAATGCGTTTTACTTTTCCATATGATAAAATGAGAAGGAATATTTTAATTTTTTAGACAGTGCAGTTTTGTTACATTATTTTTAATGAGGTGGGACGTTCTTCATAATCTATGCTTGACGCATGATTTTTTTCTTTCTTGTTAATATTAAAAATACATTTTTTTATTATTTTTGTTTTCGTTTTAAAGTGTTACAGACCGATGGTTAGTTATTGTTTCCAAAAGAAAAAAAAATATTGCTGGTTTTCCACCTGAGATTCATTCCTGCTGATAGCATATAGGAACAAAATAATAAAGAAAATCATGCCGGTATCATAGATTATTGAACACTTTCCAACTTCTTTTACCTACTATATTTATCCACTTTCAGTTTTTCGAAATAGTCTGTGCATTTATGTAATATATAACATTAAAGAAATTTCGATGAATTTATTCAACAAAAAATCATCAAAATATACTTTAAATAAACTACTGCAACAGACTAAAATACTTCCGAATTCTTTTGTGTATCCTTTATAACAACTATAAATGCCACATATAACCCTTTTTTCCCCTATGACAAACATTGTGTAGCATAGTTTAAGTCTGTTTTCGCATAAAAGGTTGGTATTTTCTAACACATATGGGTCATTTTCTCTAAAACAGTGATATTTTTGTCTTTGCTTCAAAAATAATGAATAAAATTGTATATAAATGAGATAAAATGCTAGAATACTTTAATTACATGTTTTTATATATGTGTATCAGGATAAAAAGGGATTTTTTTAAACATAAGCCATTTAAATATATTTTTATGCTATAAAAATGTCATTTCGCTGTGTGTCTCTTTCTCCTCCTTAACACAAAAATAGTCTCAAAAGTTGTCCATCCAAATATATGTAATTTTTTTGTTGGTTTAATTAATGATAAATTTCATAGAACGCTAAAATTTGAAAAAAAAAAAAAAGATTTTTTTATTTTTTTTTTTTGATAAAATAATTAAAATTATTCTTTAGTTTGTTGTCACGTTGGTTGTTGTCATAAAATGAAAGTAATGATTATCTGCTGTGACATCATTTATATTGCTCCAGAATTTCATCTGTGAATAATGGCATCATCAGAGTAGATAACTTGAATTATTCTTTTTTGGAGTGTAAAGTCTGGACATGTAAAATTTGTTGATTTCCAGAAACAAATTGCTAAGTATTTTTATTGACTGTGACTACAGTAATTCTTTTATTTACTTAAATTCTATATGGAGAGCTGATTCAATTATTAAACCTCATTTTATTAAGTTTCTTTAAGCTTCCTTTAAGTATAATTTATTTTTGTGCATATAGTTATGATAGTATACAAGCTAACCCAAATTTTGTCATTTCCCTGTTTTCATTCACTTGTATGTAAGGCGAGGGAATGAATACTGTCTCTAATTTTTACAAATTGTGAATATTTATTAGAAAATTTAACTTTTTAAATATTTTATGTAATTGTACCACAAATTTACTGTTTCGAAAGTTAAAAATGTGTGTTTTTGTAAGCTCTAATTAAGAAAACATTAAAATTGTTTTAAAAAAGTTGAATTTAAGGGTGTATTTCGATTCAAACTGCTTATTTTCCGATTTATTTTTCAATTCATTTTTGCTCTCAAATACACCAAACTTTCAAAATCTCTTATTTGGAAAGTACACGAGGTGCCGTGATGGTCGATTCTTTGATAAATTCAGAAAATATTGCAATAAAAGCAATCAAAAACGGCAGTTCGAACCGATTTTTCCCAAGTGGGAGATCTGGGAACAAAAAAAAGGTCGTACTGATAAGGTAATTGTTTATAACTCAAATTCTATTGAATTGAGCGTAAATAGACATCACATGGCACCTCATACTTACTTTATCAATCATTTTCTAATAGAATCTTAATAGGTATATACGCTTAATTATTCATATTTGGATAAAATACGTTTCCAAAAGTACTATCGATTAAGTATGAATTTCATAGATATTTATGTAAACACTGTTATGTAACATTTGTAAAATATGAGTCATATAAAAAATATATATGTAAATCATTTTTATTCTATTGAATGTAATAAATCATTATTTAGAAATAAACTTTATTCATATTTCATTGTATTTTGCCATTTAATCACATTACATTTAATGGTTGTACAGGTATGCACATTGCATTTATAATAAAAATGACAACTCATAATATTTTTCAAAATATTATACCTTTCTATTTGTTTCAATTCTTGTTTTTATAAATTTTCTGCTTTTAGACATTCTTCTTTGTCATCTCTAATGATTATAACATACTGATAAGTACTAAAAAATGTAAAATAATGACTGTTGATATGCATTTTTGAGTACGTATGTAAAGGTTTGTATATCATCTCTCTTATATGCATCTTTTTGAGTTAGAATTTCTAATTCTAGAGATGAATTAGCCACATTTGAATCCTACTAAATTCATGAATGTTAGATCCATTCTTCTGGATCTTTAAGCCAGTTTAGAGTTTGGAAATTGTAGTTCTATGAATAATTAAACTTTTCCTCTTAACTATTTCAATTTGAAACATAACTCTCAAGCAAATAAAATACTAAAATTGCCTGGTATTAGTTTTGATAGTGCAAGAAATTTGTGAAGAGAAAGTTGAGGAAAGAGACAATAAAATAAATAAAAGGAAGAAAGTTTCTAGTGATCAATGATAACTATACGGAATATTCAGCAGAAATAAGAATATTAGATGTGAAAAAAATATTTTCGTAAATATGGCATTTAGACAAAGATGTTAATTTTACTATATATATATATATATATATATATATATATATATATATATATATATATATATATTACAGATGTCGCACTTTTTTTCTGCCATTGAACCACGTATTGTATTGTGTTTCAATATATACTACACTATATTGCCATTGATTATGGGACACTTGCGATTTTAGACATTTTACTAAATATCTAGAAAAATACATGAGGAATCATCTCGAAACTCTTAGTGAATAAATATAATAGTATAAGTCATACATCTCCGTGAAGATTTTTTCCCGAAACTCCAAAGGGGACCGTCAACAAATTAAAAAATAATGAATATCTTTTGAATAACCCTGTCAAAACTAATGTAGCAAAAGCGCTCAAACTCTAGACTGTGTTTGAATGCCTTATTGTAATAAGCCTTGTTCATTGTTATGCAAATAACATGCATACTCGCAGAGTAATTAAGGTTTTTATAAAAATGATCCCAAATTTTTTCAAGTTTTTTTCCTTATAATTTTCAGAGTTCTTAATATAAAATATTATTTTTTTCAGAAAATATGACAAACAACATTGCACACAGTACCCTGTAATCAGAATTAAAAAATAATGAAAATTGTATAAAAAATGAGTTGGTTTACTCAATAATTTTTTACTGCGCATGCGTCAACGATATCAAAATTTCATTTGCATATTATGTTAGCTAAATGTATAGAGCAACTTTTGTGAAAGTCACAAAATCATAACTTGAAAATTCTGACAATAATCGTCAATTGAATAAGTCGAAAATCCGTTATTCTCAAAATGAAGCAAAAACAAGAGGGGTTGTATCCATATATTCATTGATTAGTGTCAATATAGAATACACAATATGGGATGTACTACTGCATTTGGATAAAATCCCTCATTTTTTTGCTTCATTTTGGAAACAACGGATTTTGTCCTTTTTCTATAGACGATTACTTTCAGAATTTTCAAGCTATGATTTTGAGACTTTTACAAAAGTTGCTCTATACATTTAGCTAACATAATATGCAAATGAAATTTTGATATCTTTGACGCATGAGCAGTAAAAAATTATACAGTAAACCTACTCATTTTTCATACAATTTTTATTATTTTTTAATTCTGATTACAGGGTACTGTGTGCAATGTTGTTCGTCATATTTTCTGAAAAAAATATTATTTTATATTAAGAACTCTGAAAATTATAACGGAAAAACTTGGAAAAATTTGGCACCATTTTTATAAAAACCTTAATTACTCTGCGAGTGTGCATGCTATTTGGATAAAAATGAACACAGTGTATTACAATAAGGCATTCAATCATAATCTAGAGTTTGAGCGCTTTTGCTACATTAGTTTTGACAGGATTATTCAAAAGATATTCATTCTTTTTTAATTTGTTGACGGTCCCCTATGGCGTTTCGATACAAAATCTTCACGGAGATGTATGACGTATACTGTTATATTTATACACTAAGAGTTTCGAGATGATTCCTCATGTATTTTTCTAGATATTTAGTAAAATGTCTAAAATCGCAAGTGTCCCATAATCAATGGCAATATAGTGTATAAGACACTTGTGAATGCAATTCTTATGATCTTGGATTTGAACAAAACTCCATTTTTAAAAAGTCGCAAGGTTATTTTTTTTTTCATTTCTTGTTTATAAGCATATTTACGTAAAATAAACCGCTGGTGTTTCGCATAATATGCAGGCTTTCAAGTAAATAAAACTTTCTAGTAAATAAAAACTAAAAATAAATATTTAGTTTTGTAACAAAATTATGTTTCTATACGTGCAAAAAAAAAAAAAAAAAAAATCGAAAAAATCTGGTTTGTACTTCAACATTTTTATGTGAATTTTTTCACTGAATAGTTGAGGTCAATTCTCTGCCAATGCCGTTTTTTATCTTTCAAAGTTAGAGCAAGATTTTTCTTTTTTTTTCTTTTTCTTTTCACTAGGATACTTTTATTTTTTATACCTGTTTCATAGACAAAAACATCCTCATGAAAAAAAAAAAAAAAAAAAAAAAAAAAAAAAAAACCGCTGCAATTAAAATAGAAAAAAAAAAGAAAAGGGTCTTCGTAGAGATCGAACTCAGCTATCCAGTGTAATAAACAAATAAGTAAATAAAAGGAGAAATACTGAAATGCAAATGAGATATCTTTAAAAATATATATCCATAGAATTAACATTAGGAAATGAGTGATTTTGGGAGAATCAGATAGCTTCTTATGAGCACATACAATGTATAACTTGTATAACTCTAAAGCTACGACTATTTACTGCTTATGACAATGTCAACACAGAGTTATCGAGTTATTAAAAACTCCAATACGGTGAGTTACAATTAAAACAATAAATAAATGAAAAAGTGTGAAAATATGTATCTATATATTTTAAAATAAAGTAAAGTAAAAATTCTATCCTAAAGATTCATAATAGGCAATAATGCATACAAATACATTACATATATTTTAATGTAATAATAATTATTATTATGTAACTTGCAAAACAAAATTATTTTGGTATAATTGACTAAACCCTCAGATTTCAGTTGCTCAATTTTGGGACCATTAGCCTAAGGAGGATTACTCTCTGAGTTATCTAATATGTTTTTTATAAGTGAAATTATGCTTCTTTTTATATATTTAAAAAAAAAAAAAAAAAACATAATCTGAGACACACAAAATTCTCCAGTTGGACTAATTTTACTTTTATTAAAATCTTTATTAGTAATTTATGTTCTATAAGATAATATTACAATTCTAAATACACACCAGGATTTTGACCGGAAGGAGTTTTTGTCCGGGTGGGCAAAAAAATAATTAAATATTAATAAACTTCAACTTTTAAAAAACTAAATTTTCTTCAGATGGTATCAATCATGTGTTAGTTAAAAACTTTCTTACAAATTAAGTAGTCTTAAATACAATGAAATAATCAATTATTATACAGATTATATGGAAAATAGCTCCCTTCTGTTTTATCAAGCTAGTCCATTCAAAAGGCATATAAAAGTTATTTGTCATTTTTAAATGATTTTGAGAAAAAACTAACATTATGAAACCGTGCTTAAAAATATTTCAAAAATTGTAATTTGAGAAAATTTAAAACTTCAAAATTAATACGCAATAAATGCCACTTAAGTTCATACATTTGGAAGTAATTGTGCATGAATGAAGAAGGATTTATACTTTCGAAACCCGTCGCTTATTTTATGGTTAAACATTTATTTATATAGAATAAATAGTTTATTTGTCAAGAAATGTAAAATATTTAGAATTCATAAAATGTTTAACATTTTTATTCAAAATGAATGAATCAATGAACAATCCTCACTGAATCAATAATTCTTCATGTAAACACGGAATATACTACTGAAACTTTTTAGATGTAATAGTATATATATATATATATATATATATATATATATATATATATATATATATATATATATATATATATATATATATATATATTTATATATATATATGTATATATATATATATATGTATGTATATATATAAATGTGCTATAAGTTATTAAATTCAATGGTTAATTTCAAATGGTTAATATTGTTTACTATAATTCAATTTAATTCTTCGTTTTGGTTTATTGTTTTATTGATAAAATCCATTGGTGAATCTTGTCTACTTTTAATGGTATTATATATATATATATATATATATATATATATTATCGTATTTATTTATACTAATAACTATTTATAGTAATTATTTTGTTTTCTTTTAGAAGAATAGTTATCATATCTAAATATATAATTATAAATTAATTGAAGTAATTCAAATTTAAGTGCAGTAAAATTATTTCAGTAATCAGTGGTGTCCAAATTCGTAAAGCCCTGGTCTCGACGGAAAAAAATATAGTTCTAAATCCAAAACTTTTTTTTAACAGGTTTAAATAAATAGTAATTTCATTATAAAATGTAAAAATTAACTCACTTACCTTTTCGCACATTTTTCTCGGAAGATTTCGCTGCTCAGTGTAACATCTCTGGCACATCTTTTGAGAATATCCTCACGTAATTTATATTTTTCTTGATAAGCAGTGTCCGGTTCACAGGTATGTGCCGATTTTTCGTCAATTTTTTTATCACCCTCGGCGTTAATTAAAGTAGCGCTTCCCCGACATTTAACGTTGTAGCAAGTTAACTTCCATCTATTGGCATTGGGTTTATTTTTTATTCTATAATAATATCCGTCATTTTTCGTGTATCACTTTCCTTTATTTTTGCCGAGGACTTCAATAACTGTTTCCTCCATTTTAAAACTTATAATTAGAAGGTGTTTTTGTAACTATAAAATTAGAACAGTCGCAATCAGGGCCGGTGACAGGTTTCACGGGCCCCTGGGCAGGCAAAAGTTACGGGCCCCTACAAGAAAACGTACAAAAATTTTCCACTTATTCGAATCATCGTATAATCAAATCAGCGATTTTTTTTATATTTAAGAACGTAGCGTTTATTGTCTTTTATTTGAATCAACGCTATTCTCTCTAATTAAATCAGATTTAGATTAACAAACAGGTTTAATTTAAAAGGTGATTATTAAACTTTGAATTTTGGTATAAATAGATTTACTTCAAGGTATTCTGAAATTTTACATTTCATCAACTTGATAATCTCAATGTTTGTGACACAAAATATTTGCAAACAAAAGCACTTAATTTCAATCAGTTGTTAAATAATTAAAAAACGTCCCCTATAAAAAACCCTCCCCTATAAATGTGATGCATATGTAATGATTCGAACTACCGATTAACTAGTATGTTGAAGTATACCAAATAATATTTGTGCATTTGAAATGAATGTAAAATTAATTAACAAATTTTATTTAAAAATTGCATAAAATCGTAATTTAGAATATTTTTAAAAAGTTTTCTGCTCATATCATCATTTTAAATTTCGATTTATCCGAATTAGGATATTATTATTATATGGAGATAATAGCAAAATTGTTAAAACAAACTGACACGCAATGAAAGACTTGTTTTCTTAATAGAATGCTAGACCACGAACAGTAATAATAACTTCACGACTTTGTGACATAGCAATCGCGCTCATAAGTGTTTCAGAATATTTAAATAAATTTCATATACAGAAATTTGCTGAAAAAAAACAGTATGAACTGATTAGGTATTGGGGTATCACAATAGACTAGCATGTGGCCTTGTATCTAATCGAAATACTTTGAACGACGTATCATTTTGTCATAAAAAATCCATAGGTATCTTTAATTTTCAATTTTGAAATAAATTTTTGAGTCAAATATGGCTTTAAAAATTTGACTCTACATTAAACAACAGATAAAAAAAAACTGAAAAAAAAAAAAACATTTCATATAATTTTTAATGGAAAAAGGGAAAATAAACTGTTTTTAAGTGGAAATCTTTATTTTCATGATTATGGCTCTTGAGTCATTTTTTCACGATTTTTTTTAGGTGTGTTAACAAAAGCACGTTGTCAAGTGTATAAAAGATAAAAATGGGAAAAAACTTTAATATTACACTTCAATTTTTATATAAAGCGGCAAACATTGTCAACAACATTTGATTTTTCACTAAGCACAGTAGGTACAGGACTTCTGAAGAAGGTTTTCTGAAGCCTTCCCCCCCCCCCCCCCCAAAAAAAAAAAAAAAAAAAAAAAAAAACATATTTCCATTTACTCTCGTTTGTAAGATTTTGGAGTATGGCTTTACTTAATTTTCCATTCGAGTTTTATTTTATATCTAACAACACCAGCAGATCTTCACTGATCGTTTTTTCCAAAGCAAACAAATGAACAAATTTCTTGTCAAGTTGCACCGTTTACGACAACGTACATTTATGCGAGTTACACCTATCCCGACTTCGAATCAAACAAATTTCGAATTATTTTTTTATTTCGACACAGATTAAATTCAAATTTTCAGGATTCCGTTCTTGTTGCCATAGGAAAAGGTTTGATATTCTTACAACTTGAATTTAATCAAAGCACTATTAAAATTTAAATGAGAATTTTTCATTTAAAAAAATAAATGAATAAATAAATAAATCGCCACAGAACGTGAAAGAATGTTAGAAACTGCATAAAATTTTTTCGAAGTTCGCAGGCAACAAAATTTACTGTATTGGGCTAAAAAACTGAAACTGAACTTTTTTATGTATGTTTAAAAAATTGCCTCAAAAAAGCGGAAAATTGTCGAAAAATGCAAAAATTGACAAAAAAATTTGCCATTGAATTTCCTTTAACAATGTTAAAAACCGCCGCAAAAATCCTAAATACTGCAAAAATAAATAAGTAAGTAAATAAAATAAATAAATAAATAAATAATATGGAAGTCGTTTTCATATATATATATATATATATATATGTATAAATTTCTTTTTTTCAGTTTGACATATATTATTATACTAGATATTTTAAAATCTGAAAATACTTACTTATAACTTTTATATTTTCTGCTGTGAATGGTGCCGTTTATTCACTATTTATTTTTCTTATTTTTGCCATGCATAAGATCAGTATGTAAGGCAATCATAACAAATCCCCATACAAATTATTTTCATAGGTATTATTTTAAATATCTAACATAAACTAAAAAATAAGCCGAGCGCTAAAAGAGTTAAAATATTTGGAGGCACTGTATCCGACAAGTTATGCTCACCAACCCTCAAATAATCTGACGATAACAGGTAAACAAGAATTAAAAATACAATGTATTTTGAAAGTGATAAAGATTTTTAAAAGAATATTCACTATAATAAAGTAGTAAATGGATGTTCCAGACAAAATATACAATTTAAAAATACAATATGAACATAATAGAATGTATTGTAGAGGTCTGCACGGGCCGGGCCAACACCCCTATAGTCAGGGGCTGTTGGCCGAGCAGACAGAATTAGAATAATTTTTTCAACAAGCCAGGCCGGCAAAATAATTGAACGAGCCATACGGGTCGAGCCGGATTGATAAAAGATATTTAGCGGGCCTACCGGCCCATTATAAAGTTTTAGGCACGAACGATAAAATATGAGCTTTTTTCAATGAATATGGCTTTAACGAGAGTAGGTGTAAATGCGTATCACGAGGCGATACTAGTTTGACAACATCAGTACAGAAATGTAACTTGTACAGTATAGAGATCGGCATCGGACAGTTATATTGTGTGTAACCCGGGCTTAATATTTTTTTAGTAAACCCGTGCCGGGCCGAGATCGGGGTTGCATTGTTTTTCTACATATAGACGAGCCGGGCAAGAACTAGACTTAATTGTTCTCAAGATGTGTCGGGGGCAAGACAAATGATTTGTAAAATTAGTAATAGCGATAAAGAACTTATGTTAACGCAATCTTTGAATATGTATATACTTCTTGGTGGTTCTTAAACTCTCTTCTCAATAATTCGAAATTTGACACATTTTCTAACTAATTTTTAACTGTAAAAGTATAAAATTGACAATTCTGACTATTGGAGGGATTTGGAATCGAATAGCGTCTTTCATTTTTGGTAAATAAGACACTTATATAACCTCGTTAAGCACTTAATTAACACACGCACACACACACACACATATATATATAAGACCATTAGTAGTAAACAATATTAACCAATTGAAATTAGCCATTGAATTTAATAACTTATATCACATTAAATATTAAATCACAAATTATATGCATGATGAAACGATATTGCTACTCTTAATGGAAAATCCTATTAAGTGGTATCGGAGACCTACGTAGTAGAAATCTTTCTGACAGTACACAAAGATTTTGCGCAACAGCATGTATACATATGTAAAACCATTAATTGTATTACAATATATGAACCATTGAATTAAAAAAACTTATACCACATTGAACATGGAGGAAAAAAATAAATAATTAAAATGAATACAAATGGAATTTGTAGAACCAAAGCAGAATCTTCAGCCCCAAATACTTTAGAACTACAAATGAAGTGTGTGGTTTCATCTTCGTATTTGCCATGAAAAAGCAAAATAATACGAATTTGGGGCTACCAACACGCATAAAACCAAAATTAAATGAAGAAAAAAAAAATCAAAAAGAAGGCACATCAAAATTGCTAAATTGGATAGCAAATTGGAAAAAGGAAAAAATTTAAAATAATTATCGTCAACAATAATCGTTAATAATAAATAAATAAATAAATAAATTAAAAACGGAGTATTGTGATAGCAGAAAAAATATACCACAGACCATAGGATACCCTATTAAGGTTGAAAACAAAATCAATTAATTTGACATATATATATGCACATAAATTAATAATTTGAAAAGAAATTAGATGAAATTTTAGAATTAAGTTAATTCCATATAAAATTAAGGACTCCATATTAGAGGTCTGCAGGGGCCCGGACCGAACCGAGCCGGTGAAATGGTTCCGAATTTTCTTGGGCTCGTAAAAAATCTGCGGGTCTACTGGTCTGTTATAAAGATTTATACAGAAACGACAAAATAGGAGCTATTTTCAATGAATATGCCTTTGTCGAAAATAAGTTTAAATGTGCGTCGCAAGCTAATAACAATTTAACAACATTAATACAGAATTGTAACTTGCCGAGGCGGCGAAATGGTTCCGAATTTTTTTACGGGCCGGCAAAAAAAATGAACGGGCTATACGGGCTAGGCCGGGCCGATAAAAAAATTTTGGGGCCTACCGGCTCGTTATAAATATTTATAACGAGCCGGTAGGCCCCAAAATTTTTAACAGATTTTAATTTATACAGAAACGACAAAATATGATCTATTTTCAACGAATATGGCCTTAACGAAAATAAGTATAAATGTGCGTCGCGAGCCAATAACAGTTTGACAACATTCATGTACAGAAATGTAACTTGTACAGAGTCTACAGTGTAGAGATCGTCATCGGACAGTTACATTGTGTGTAACCCGGGCTTATTATTTTTTTTGCAGACTCGTGCCAGGTCGAGATCAGGTTTACATAGTTTTTTAACATACAGATGAGCAGGGATGGAAATAGTCCCAATTGTTCTCAAGATATGTAGGGCAGACAACTTGATTTGTCAAATAACTAATAGCGATAGAGATCTTATGCTAACGTAATCTTTGGATACATACTTCATGGTGATTCTTAAATTCACTTCTTAACAACGCGAAAGTTTGACACATTTTCTGATTAATTTTTAACTGCAAAAATATGAAAATGATAAGCCTGTCTATTGAAGGGATTTGAAATCAAATACCTTTTTTCGTTTTTTGTAAATAAGTTACTTGTATAACCTTATTGAGATACAACAGATTCTTGTCAAATGGTTGACGATTTTTCTCCCTTCCTATGCTGTCGCTTTCGGAAACTCTATTCAAAACGATAACTTTGACCGTATTTTCTTAAATTGCTTGCATCAAAAAATGGATAACGCCATTCGATTACATAGTTTCTCAATAAAAACACCTGCTAATCTTATACATTTAAGAAAAAAATTAATTTAGAATTGAATCAGAAAGCAGCTCCTTTGGATTTGAGAATGAATTTGGACATGAAATATTTAATAAAATGATATAGAAATTTTCTCATAAATCTACTTTTATTATACAGCTTTAAAAGTTACGATGTTTTAACTTTTTTTTTTACTCTAAGCCATATAAACTTTTAAATGAATCTTTATTTGAATTTTGGAAATCTAAGAATCTAAGTAATCATTAATGTTGCTAATGTGTATTTCCTGTTAAATATACTGTAAAATCATTCCATATGTATGTATTCAGTATTCTTTAAAGGTATCTTAATATATATGATAAATATCTGATACATATTTTTTAGATATAGTAGAAATTGTGACGGGCCTGGCCGGACAGGCCTGTTTTCACTGATTTTTGCACGGGCAGGGCCGGCCCTAACTTAACGGGGCTACCCGGGATACTTAAAAATATAAACTGACCGGGCTGGGCCCGGATCGAACTTTTGAGTTTTACAATGGGCGGGCCCGTGCAGACCTCTACTTCCTATGCTCTCAATTTCGGGTCCTTTCAAAACTTTCCAAGAGGAGCATGTGTTTCTCGTGACTAATCTGTAATCAGAGCCTGTATAGAGAGACTTGGTATCCTAAGGAGATTGCAATTAGTGCGAGCCAGGCCCTAACAGTTGCATCGTTTGTCCGATAAATGAGTCGGTCTTCCTGTCAGTATCAGATGGACCTATTGTAGTCTTGTGGCTCTTTTGCCTAAAGGCATGGGCATTGGGCATGTCTGTGGTCAGAAAAGGTTCCTTTCTAAATTTCTTAGGAATACAGGAAGTTCCTGGCTGTAAGAAGACGGATGAACGAATTGACAGCTTTTAGATTAGTACTTACCTCATTACAAGACAAGAAGAGATAAGATGTGTCTTGTTCTATGCAGCGGTTTTGTTACCAATAATACTATGTCTCTAGTGAAAATCTTCTCACAGCAATTCTGGGAAACATTTCTGGGAAACACAAACACAACAAAAAAAATTGCGCAAGTTCAGATTTGGAATAATATGAAACGTCTATATTTGTTCGGAACGGTGCGGGCCCTTCTAGCTCCCGGGCCCCTGGGCAATTGCCCCCTGTGCCCCCCTCTCACCGGCCCTGGTCGCAATGGTTTAAATAAGTTCTACACAACTGTTTTTAAAAAAGAAATACGCGAATATGATATCCACATTTGGCTGACTAAATATTTTAGGAGGCATCACGTCTCCCATTGGTTGAAGGCGTAAAAAATCCATATAGAAAAGAAACACTGGTGAGAGCTTTAAAAAATCCGAAACCCACAGCCCATCACTCTTAATTCCTTTATGTGAATTAATTGTTGGAAAAAAGTAATCGAAAATGAGACTAATGTCACTTTAGAGATAACGAATCGGTTCTTTTTATCTGCCAAACCGAGAACATGTGTTGCTCCACCTATTTAACGAAAGGTAATTATTTCGAATCTAGGAAAAAAAGTGACCGGAAAAAAAGTTATCGGAAAAAAAGTGACATAAACTACAAAAGCGGGAAAAAGTGACACGGAAAAAAATGACGCGGAAAAAAGTGACAAGGAAAAAAGTTACCGGAAAAAAGTGACAAAGAATTGATTTTGGGGATTTATTATTGATTTTGGGGATTCATTGCTTAAGTATGAAAGGGGGATCGGGGAGGGGGACTCATAGTTTAGGTAAATGGGTTTTTCATGCTGAATTAACTGTTTTGGTTCAATTTTTGGATAAACGTTCATCCTGAAAAGACGCTTGCCTGATTAGTTTTGGGAAGGTACGGTTACTCCCCCCCCCCATCCGTCCTCAATTAGACGAATGGGTTTTTATGCAGAATTGTCCAACGTGTGTCAAATTATCATATAGGTTCTTTTCGATAAGGCTTATATATAATATATAATGCCTAAAGAGATTTAGGAGTTCTAAAGGTTAAGTATAAAGAGGGAAAGGGGGATAACCTTTCTAAAATTAAATTAATAACTTTTTACGCATAATTATTCGATTTGCTTAGAATTTTGGACATAGGTTCATTATGATAAGACGTATATCTGATTAGTTATGGGGTTCTGCTTATTATAAAGGGAGCGAGCAATTATATCCCCCTTAAATTAGAAAAATAGGTTTTTATGCAGAATTATCCCATGTATTTCAAATTTTAAATATAGGTTCTTTCTGATAAGGTGGATCTCTGAATAGTTTTAAGGATTTAATATCTAAGTATAGAAGGGGAATAGAATATAACCCACCTTAAATTAAATTACTTTTTACGCAGAATTATCAGATTTGCTTCAAATTTTGGATTATAGAACCATTATGATAAGGCGTATCCCTGATTACATATGGGGTTATTTTGGCAATTAAAAATTGGGGCGGGCGATTATTCCCCCCCCCCCACCTTAAATTAGATAAATTGTTTTTTATGCTCACTTATTCTATATATTTCATATTTTGGATATATGTTCTTTCTCATAAAGTGAATCCCGGAATAATTTTAAAGGTTTAATGGCTAAGTAAACACTGGGGGAACGGATGATACCCCCCCCCCCCCTTAAATTAATAAATGGCTTTTTACGCAGAATTATCTGATTTGATTCAAATTTTGATTGGGCGTTCATTAGGATAAGGTGAAGTCCTGATTAATTGTGGGTTATCCCCCGTTCATCGCTCTATACTTAGCCATTAAACCCTTAAAACTATTCAGGGATTCACTTTATCAAGAAAAACCTATATCCAAAATTTGAAATACGTTGAATAGTTGTGAAAGAAAAAAACTATTTTATTTAAAGAGTGGAGGATTAATCGCCGCTTCCCCTATTTAATTATCAAAAGAACCCCATAATTAATCAGAGATTCGCCTTTTTATAATGAATATACATCCAAAATTGAAGCAAATCGGATGATTCTGCGTAAAAAGCCATTTATTTAATTTAAAGGGGTTTATCCCCCGTTCCCCTTCTATACATAGCCACCATTAAACTTATAAAACTATTCAGGAATTCACTTTATGAGAAAGATCCTATATCCAAAATTTGAAATACATCGGATAAGTGAGCATAATTTTTTTAAATCTAATTTAAGGTGGGTATAGTAATCACCCGCCCTCCTTTTTAATTACCAATACCCCATAACTAATCAGAAATACGTCTTATCATAATGAACCCATGTCCAAAATTCGAAGCAAATCGGATAATTTTGCATAAAACGCCATTTATTTAATTTAAGAGTGTTTTCCTCCACCTCCCCTTTATACTTAGCCATTAAATCCTTAAAACTATTCCGGAATTCACTTAGAAAGAACCTATATTTAAAATTGAAATATATGGGATAATTCTGCATAAAACCTATTTTTCTAATTTAAGGGGGATATAATTGCTCGCTCCCTTTATAATAAGCAGAACCCCATAACTAATCAGATATACGTCTTATCATAATGAACCTATGTCCAAAATTCTAAGCAAATCGAATAATTATGCGTAAAAAGTTATTAATTTAATTTTAGAAAGGTTATCCCCCTTTCCCTCTTTATACTTAACCTTTAGAACTCCTAAATCTCTTTAGGCATTATATATTATATATAAGCCTTATCGAAAAGAACCTATATGATAATTTGACACACGTTGGATAATTCTGCGTAAAAACCCATTCATCTTATTGAGGACGGATGGGGGGGGAGTAATCGTCCCTTCCCAAAACTAATCAGGCAAGCGTCTTTTCAGGATGAACGTATATCCAAAAATTGAACCAAAACAGTTAATTCAGCATGAAAAACCCATTTACCTAAACTATAAGCCCCCCCCGATCCCCTTTTCATACTTAACCAATGAATCCCCAAAATCAATAATAAATCCCCAAAATCAATTCCTTGTCACTTTTTTTCCGGTAACATTTTTTTCCTTGTCACTTTTTTTCCGCGTCACTTTTTTCCGTGTCACTTTTTTCCGCTTTTGTAGTTTATATCACTTTTTTCCGATAACTTTTTTTCCGGTCACTTTTTTTCCGTTTACCAATTATTTCTGGAAAAAATAATCAAATCGAACTATGTTGCTAATTTTCTTAAAAGTCTTTTAAGAAATTTAAGACATGTTAAAATTAATTTTTCCTGACATTTCTTGCTCATTAATAACATTTTCCTTACGGGTATGGCTTTTTTTTTCATTTCTTGCTTAGTTACTAAAAGTTTAAAAGGTATGATCACCCCTTTTCAGCGGCCTCTTCCCATAACAGCCAAAATCGATTATTTTTAATTTGAGGTGATGACATCTTCGGCAGGTTAGCAAATTAGGGGCGGGACACAGTGATTAATCTTCTGCTGTTTTTGATAAAATTAAAACTAACGCCATTTTGTTGCCTTAGTTTTTCCCTTTTTATCAGCGGGAATGAAGTTTTTCCGGGTGATTGATTACGTCTTCGAAAAGTCATGCATTTTCCCCTTGGTGTTTACTTTATTTATTAAATGGTCAGTCCCTTAAGAAAGATGATCTTATCTGTGCTCAAGAGCATCTGGGAAACCAGTGGTCCAGATGTGTAATCTCTTCTTTACTTTTGAAAGCGGTTCTCAAACAAATATTTCTACCCACCCAATGACACAAATATTCGTTTTTTTAAGTTTGTATGTAGAAATGTCACTCTCAGTTTATAACATGAAATGCGGTATATACATTGTGCATTTTATCAACTAACGTTACAATGTTTTTTTAAATCTGCCATGCAACAATACAAGAAAAAAAAAACTTTTAATTATACAGCATTATTATTTGAAGTTAGTTCACACTTTAACTAAAAAGGATTTTTGCATAGAATGTAAAAATGAAATAGTGTTGGGAAAATATTTCATATACTGAATTATTATTCTGCAATATTTTGATTGAAATTTATTTAAAGCTGTTTTTGAAGAAAAAAAAAACAATAATGCTGAATAGTGCGAAAGTTCTTCCCACGTTAACATAGCCATTTTTATATATGCGCAAAATTTGTAGACATGTTCGCAATAGTGTTTGAGCTCTTTAATATTGATGTAAGGAACTACTAGCTTAATCCCATCGCTCTGCTTTAGTTTTTTTTTTTTTAACCAAACTGTTTTTAGAGAAAAGGATTTCAAAATAAAAAAAGAAAAGAAAAAAGATTCAGTTTTTGCTGATGTGATTTTCATAAAAGAATTCTTTAATTTTTCCCTCCCCCCCCCCCCCCCGTAAGGTTTTAATATAGGTATTGATACACGTTTTTATTTTTAAAAAATTGATGATTTTTGTTTTTTCCTCGCTAATTTCCTCCTTATTTACCAATGAGGGAACATCTCCAGTAGCAGAAAGAGCGCGACGTGCGACATGCGTCGTATAGTCATTTTTGTCCTTGCATAATTTTGCCGACATAATTTCTATTTCGAAAAAAAGATTATCATATAATTAACTTTCTTTTAAAGAATACTGCATACTTACTGCATGCATTTATGGAATGATTTTACTGTATATATTCATTACAGAAAATGCACAATAGCAATATTAATGATTATTTATATTCTTAGACTTTCAACATTTAAATAAAGATTCATTAAAAAAAATAAGGCTTAAAATAAAAGAAAAAGAGAAAGTTAAAAACATCAAAACTTTTGAAGCTTCAAAATAAAAAGAAGATTTATGAATATGTTTCTATATCATTATTTTTAACACAATCAAACTGATTGGTAACGTTATCATACGAATTGAATATTTCCAGCTGAGCGAAAAATTGCCCAGGCCGGGGATCGAACCCGGATACTTGGCTTACAAGCCGGCTATCGCCCAGATAGCTTAACAGGTAAAGCATTGGCCTTGTAAGCCAAATATCCGGGTTCGATCCCCGGCCTGGGCAATTTTTCGCTCAGCTGGAAATATTCAATTCGTATGTTTCTATATCATTTTATTAATGATTTTCTCAAATCCAAAGGCAATCTGATACATTTCTGAATTCATTTTTTTTTTTTTTTTTTTTTTTTTCGGAAACGCATAAGAATAGCATGTGTTTTTATTTAGAAACTATGTAGTCGAATGGCTTTATCCATTTTTTTATACAAGCAGTTTAAGAAAATGCTATCAAAGTATATCGTTTTGAATCTAATTTCCGGAAGCGACAGCATGGGAAGGGAAAAAAAATCTCCAACCACATGACAAGAATCTCTTGTATCTCAACAGGTGTATACAAGTATCTTATTTATCAAAATAGAAAACGCTATTCGACTCTAAATCTTTTCAACAGTCAAGCTTGTTGATTTTATATCTTTACAATTAAAAATTAGTCAGAAAAAGTGTCAGACTTTCGCGCTGTTGTGAAATGAATTTAAGAACCACTAAGAAGTATATTTCCAAAGATTACGTTAACGTATAAATTCTTTATTGCTATTCAAATTTTTACAAATCTTGTTGTCTGCCCTACACATCGTAAGCGCAATTAAGTCTGGTTCCGACCCGGCTCGACTATATGTAGAAAAGCAATGCAAGCCTGATCTCGGCCAGGAACGAGTCTGCTAAAAAAATATTAAGCCCGGATTAGATAGAATGTAACTGTCCGATGCCGATCTGTAAAACGTACATCTCTATATTGATGTTGTCAAATAAGAATCGGCTCGTGACGCACATTTATATTCATTCTCGTTAAAGCCATATTCATTAAAAATAGTTCACATTTTATCGTTTTTGCACAAATCTTTCTAGCGGGCCGGACGCCCCGCTAGAAAGATACGTCTCGTCCCGAAAGTCCGGCCCGCTAAATATTTTATTTGCTCGGCCTGGCCCGTAAGGCCAGTTTAATTTCTTTTTTTCTTTTTTCTTTTAATTTATTTATTTATTGTCGGTCCAGCCCGTTAGAAAATTCAGAACTGCCTCTACCTGTCAACCTGGAAGGAAATATCAAATAAGCATCTTAGAAATTAACATTTCATTTCAGTTATGTCGAAAAGTGTTAAAATCATAAGTTAATTTAATTAGTGTTAACTTATTTTATAATTTCCAATTCCCATCTTTTCCATTTCACAATTCAATAATGCGGAACGTCCTGACAGTGCTATTACGAAATTTCCTTTATTCTTACACATGTGTGCTTTTTCGGTATTCTCTATCAGTTTTCAAAGAATTGATCAAAAATTTCAGATATCATGAAAGATTTTCAGTTACAACACAACAGATTACATCTGTGATGTAATTATTTTCATGACTGTTAAAGTGATCCTTTCTCTCCCCTAAAAAAGGGAAAAAATATTTGCTCTATACAACGCAAGAGTTACTGGCACATTAACGGATTCATTTAAAGACATAAAAGCACAATACTTGGAGACATAACTATTCAATGATTTGTTATGCAAAGATTTTTCGTTTTCCGATAAATCACTTATATCATGACTTATAAACAGCTGTTTTCTCATGATGGCAGTTTTTTCTTTTTCCGTATTCAAAAGCGGTTCTTTGACAACGTTCTTTAAAATATCTTCTTCCTTTATCCAAGAATAGAAAACTGTTCGATTGCACAGTTTTCGAATAAGAGTATCTGCCCCTTTCTTTCGTTTAAGAACAAAAATTAACTAAAAATGTGTCAAAATAGTCAGTTTCTATTTGAGAAATGCCATACGGCTGAAACATTTAATTTAAATTTCCGTGTTGATAGCATAATCTGAAACATGCTTTACTTGAAAGAAAATTAAACACATTATATCATTATCAAGAACCGACTGAAAATTTCATGCATGTATTAATAGAACACATTAAATGTTTCATATGTCAAAAGATATAATACGTCACGATGTGAGAACACTCTAAACTGTGTCATTTATTAAAAAAAAAAAAGGGGGGGGGGAATACTGATGTGAAAAGTTCAGTTACTGATGAATTTATTCATGATATTGTAATCACGAGGGGGAAAAATCATTTATAACTTAAGATGTAATTCATTTATCAAACATAAATAAATAAATAATAAAATAAATTTTAAAATAATCTTTAGATAATGAAAAATTCAATAGTTTTGCCAAAGGCGGATTAATGACCACACGAACCCGTAGACTTGACATATTTGCGGACTTCTTTACCATTTATTCAAAGAGATATATTTCGATTGATTCAAAATATACATCTTTTAGATCATATCATAAATCAGATTATAAAATTTAAGTACAGATTTCATGTATGGTATATTTGTTTTACAAGAAGCTGTATGCATATTAAAACATGAAATTTAATTTGTATACTGTTTCTGTATTTTATAAGTTATAGTTATATTGATTTTCATAATAGATCTAGATAATCTAGAAAATTGAATATTCATAAAATTTAAATAAAATTCAATAAGTTTTGGTCGCAAAACAGTATAATATTTTTAAACGTCCTTTGTAGAGGGAAGAGAATAGTTCAGAAATCAGGGACTATATTAAAAAACTGAATTTCTTATGTTAATATGTATATATAGCATCTTTTAAAACAAATCTGATTCGGTACTTGATTTGCATACTTTGTGCAATTAAGTGGTCTATTCACTCACTTGAAACACCCGCTTACTGATTCTAAACCTATGCGCAGGTTATTTTCGAATTTCTGAATTAAATTTAAATATTTTCAAACATTTCTTTTTTCTATAGGATAACTTATGTTAATATCTAATATGGCTTGTTTCACTTATCCGATTTGCAGATTTTTTAATAACATACTTCCACTTTCAGAACTAGTTTCGAAAGTGAAGTATCTTTATTATAAAAAAAGTCCGAAACCAGTATAAACATAGTTGAAAGTGCTTAAAAAATTGGTTTATCTGTCCGACTATATGTCTAAACTCTAACTTGCGTATATACAGTTGGATTGCTCTGTAATTGATATGTGTTATTGAGATTTTCTGCGTCATGTTCGGCAGTGAAAATAAAGTACGTAACGTTCATAGTTCATTTACACAGAGACATTCAAAAGTATTCCAATACATTACGGTCTATGGGGAAATGTATTTTTGTAAATATGTTGCACCTATAATCGTCATCTGATCTGTCTGTCATTCCGCATATAACAGTCCAAATCTATACAACTGAATGGTTTGAAATTTAATTTATATAATTATTGGAGAATTTTGTCGAGTCATTTCAATTGACTTACAGACTCAGAACTTAAAAGAGAAATAAAAGTATTCTTTATTCTACTAAATCATAGCGTAACTGATTCAGTGATATCCCATGATAGATTATGATTCTGGCTTTATAATGTTGATAACGTCCTACTTAAGATGGAGTCTTATTAGTTTCGTATTTTACTGAATTTAATATGTATAATCGTATAAAATATGTTCATGCATTTTTGCATGATTGAACCAAGATCTGAATATTTATAAAACTACAGTACGAACACACTTCATTTCCCACGTTTAACGTGCAATTTTCAACTTGTACATCTTCCTCCCTGGCAGAAGTTATTTTCTTCATTATTACCACCGAAATCTAATAAGTATTAGTGCATAATCAATAATCATCAGACTGGGTTACACTAAATATAAAATTTCTTTGAATGTTGTGTAGTAATTTTGCATTATAGTAGCACTCATAAATTTTTAATAAACGGACAGAAATCGTTTGAAGAAAAAAAATCATATTTAAGATATCCAGAAACGTAAAATACAGGGCTTTCTTTAAAGAAGTGTTGGAGGGGGGAAGGGAAAGGTTTAATAAAAAGAATATTGCCCAGTTAAACTAATGATATTGAGATCACAGTCTATGCACACTGATTGTACTATTACAGACTTATATAATAATGCCCTTCGAAAAACAAATTAAGGGAGGAAATAGCCTCCCACAATTATTTTTATACTTAGTGATTGAATTCAAAAACTTATTACTAATACGTCCTATCATATAATAAACCTGTATCCAAAATTTGTAGCAAAACGGATATTTTTGCATGAAAACCCATTTATGTAATTTAAGAAGAAGTTCCCCCTTTACCTCTTTTATACTAAACCATTAAACCTCCAAAACTATTGAGACATTCAACTTAACAAAAAGAACCTACATACAAAAATTTAAAGCAAATCGAATAATTCTGCATAAAACTCTATTTAGCTAACTGAAGGGGGGTAATCATCCTTAACTTCTTTTATAATTAATAAAAGAAGCCCACAATTAATCAGGGAAGCTTATCACTATGAACCTGTATCCAAAAATGGAAGCAAATCAGTTAATTCTGCATGAAGAACCGTTTACTTAAATTAAGAGGCGTAGTCCCCCCCTATCCCCCTTTATATTTATCCTATAAATTCCAAAAACAAATCAGGTAAGCATCTTATCAGAATGAACCTATATCAAAAATTTGAAGCTAATAGGTAAATTTTGCGTGAAAAACACATTAACCTAAATTATGGGGTGGTTACCCTCCATTCCCCCCTTTATACTTATCCAATGAGCACCCAATACTAATCTCGGAGACACCTCATCAGAATGATCCAATATCTAAAATTTGAATGAAATTTGAAAATTCTGTATTAAAAACCCATTTTTCTGAAAAAGGAGGGGGGGGGGGTAGCTTTCGTCCCCAATACTTATCCATTGAGCTTCAAAAATTAATCATGGAGGTGCCCTCTTCAGAATGATCCTATGTCTAAAATTTGAATGAAATCTCATAATTCTATATGAAGAACCCATTTATCTAAATTAAAGGGGGGGGGGGGGGAGATTAGTCTCCGTTCTTTGCTCCTTATATTTATCCGATGAACTTCCAAAAGTAATCATGGAAAATCAGAATGATCAGAAAGTATCAGAATGATCCTGTGTCTAAAATTTGAATGAAATCTGATAATTCTGCATGAAAAACACATTTATATAAAGTAAGGGGAGAGGCATTAGGCCCCGTTCTTCTTCTTATACTTATAAAATGCGCTCCCAAAATCTAATCAAGGTAACGCCTTATCAGAATAAACCTATATTCAAAATTTTAAGTTAGTCGGACATTTTTATCATGAGTTATCGCGTTACACACATACATACAGAACGGGCGGGTGCATAAGGTCTCACGCTTAGATAGCCTGCGAGCTAAAAACTGAAGGGTGAAAATAGACAAACCGTTTGATACAAATTTTAAAAAGTATTTAAAATACATTATTCGTAAAGTTGCTTAAAAATCATGGCTTGACTGCCGCGGTTCTATGTAAAACCATCATAAATGCATAAAATAAATAAATAAATAAATAAATAAAAATTGGGGGGGGGGGGGAAATAGAAGATATTAAAAATGGATGGTATTCAGAATGCAATCTATGTTTTAATATCTTTAAAAAATTCATAAACGTGTACAACAAAGAATATTGCAATTCATTCCTCTTTTGCACTAAATATTAGTTCAATATGAAGAGAGAACCCGAAAGAAAATCTTAGTACTGAGGCCACTTTTCATCCGGGCCCTAGGCTATAGCCTGTTCAGTTTAATGAATAACCCACCTCTGGTTATGCCTGCAAGTATCATGATTTATGTTTTAAAATGAATCAGAACATACTTTTAAATCTCGTCTAATGTAAAATTTGCATGCTACAATTTTACATAAAAAAAGTTATGAACAATAAATTTTACGATGGAATCGTGTCATTTGATCTGAACGTTTTATTTGACTAGCTTTTAAAGTATGTTCAAGTAGATATTTTGAAGAGCTTAATATTTAACCATTCGAATTATCGCTGAAGAAAACAATTTTCAACAAACCTCATTAGTAAACTTATCTATGAATTCTGTTTTCATAAAAATATCAAGGATGTAAACCATAAAGGAATGACATATAAAAGTTTTAACTGTTTTCCTGGTTTGTACCAGAAGTTACGATATGCTCCATTGAACCACTTAGACATAATATAAATGTAGTAGTCTGGTTATCAAAGAAATTTAAAAAGTTGATTTGCACTAAAATAGATCGGACACCGAAATTGAATTAGCTGGTCTTTATGAGATTCCTTTTAGAACTGATAGCAATAGAATTCAAATGTCCAAATACGCATTTGAAGGTTAAAGTGATGCAGGGGAACAAAGTGATGTAATAAAAGTCCTTCCGATCAGTGCCGGGAGGAAGAGGTAGCTTTCATATTCCTTGCTTAGAAAAAAAAAAAAAATCATCGAGGTTATGTTATTAAAACATACGAAGCACAAATTAGTGGAAAACGATTATAGAAGATTCAGTACTTGTTTTTGTCAATACTAAAAATGAATGGGAATTTCGAGAAATTAATCAACTTTATACAAGATGGTTTTATTTAACACGATTTACATTTAATGGACTTAAAAAAAAAAAAAAAAAAAAAAAAAAATTTGAAAATAACTTAATATGTCGCTAAGTTGAGAGTCATTTTTCAAATAACTTTTTATCCTAAAGTTAATTTTATTACTGTTTTATCATGTGACTACTGAAATTATACAGTACTTAGATTTAGAAGTAATGTAAATACGATAAAATGAAGGCAATAGCACTGTTCACTGTCACCATCGTTACACATTTCTAATAATTGAATTGCTGCCACTCAAAAGTATACTGCTATTTTTTCAAGACAAAAGAGAATTCCCTAATGAAAGAAATAGGACTCTGTCAATAATAAGGAAATGTTAAAGGAATTTACAATAAACCAACAAAAATTATTCCTATAGAATTACATGCCTTACAAAACGCTTTTTTTTTTTTTTTTTTTTTTTTTTTTGGCACAACCATTTTTTATTAATTTTTCTGAAATTCTTTACTTTTCTGAATTCTTTATTAAAAAACTAATATATCGTACTAAAATAAATAAATATATATTTATAAATTTTTAAACCAGACAAAAGATGTAATAAAGATGAAATAATCAATAAAGTCTCCGATCATAATCTTTCCAATACAGAAATAAAAAATCAATCTAAATTACGTCATTTTGACACCATCACATCATTTTTTCTTTTTTGTTACATTTGACAAAGTAAAAATAAATTTTAAACTAAACATGTAGCTACTTTCACCGGAACAAAATTTCACACGTACTTTTTATACGTATTTTTATGCTTCACCAGCATGTGTTAAAATGTACTCTATTAACATAGTTTCTATTTCATTGTAATAAATAGTGGCATCAATAAAATAAAAAATACATAAATTAAAAAAAATCCCCTGCCGGCTTGGTCTATAAGCGGAGGTAGATTTCCTTAAGTGCTCATTTAAACAACAAAAATGAAATATAATTAGAGAAAAACTCAATTTTAACTCAGCTTAGTTTCACAATTTTATTTGGCCGCTTTTGAAGAAGTTTTAATTTCATTTTTCTGTAAGAGAATCTTTTATGAGAATCATCTTAAGTGAAATTCGGTTCAAAATGCTCACTTTGACAGCATTTTTTGAAATATGCAGTCAAACCTCGTTAACATAAACCTGTGGGGGGGAGTCAAAATTGTGTTCATGTTAACAGTAATTCATGTTATCAGCATCAAATCTTTGTATTCGTCTTTATAGGAGACTGTGAAAACAATTTATGTTAAAAGTAATTCATGCTAAGCGTGTTCATTTTAACGAGGTTTGACTATATTATGAGCATTTTGTTATTTGAATACATTGTCAATTTTTTTACCACGTTCGCTTCGGGAAATTCGCTTCAAAACACCCACCTTGGCTTTTTTTTTTTTAAGTACATTCTGCCTTTATAAAAAACAAAAAAACAAAAAAACAAAAAAAAAAAAAAAAAAAAACTGACCAATACGGCACAATGTACAGTTCCTAAATAAGAAACTTGTCAATTGGATGCCTTTGAGAACAAAAATGAATTTAAAATTGAGTGAAAAAAAAAAACCAATTTGTTATTTCAATACCTCAATTTTTTAATCACTTTGAGAAATTCTGTTCAAAACGACATTTTGACAGCATATTTTGAAATATATTCTGCTTTTATCAAAAAATTGGCAAACAGGTCGCATTATGTAGTTCCCAAATAAAAGAACCTGTCATTTGGATGCGTTTAAATTAAAAAATGAATTTAAAAATGAGTCAGAATGTAAGCAGTTTGGATTTAAGATTTTTTCTTCGACTCCTATTATTGTTGATTTTTTTTTTTTTTTTTTTTTGGGGGGGGGGGCTATATATAAAATATTTTTTTAATCTTTTATGTCGTCAGATTTCACATCATTTTTAATAAAGTTTCAATATTTGGTAAAGTCCAAATATTTTCTAAACTAAGAAAAAAAAAAAAAAGAAAAGAAACAAAAAAGAAAAGAAAAGAAAAAAAAATGAAAAATAAAAAATCTCTCTACAAATTTTGACGTATTTTCAGACACAAAGAGCATAACAGTGAAAGACATGGGGCAAATGAAGTATCTGTAATGAAATAGGATTTCTCCTCTTTGGATAAATGAATTATATCTAGAGGGATATTCGGCTTTTATCTAATTGCGACGTTAACCAGGTTATCGCACCCTGAAATTCCATTCAAAACATAAGCTCTGTTCGGTAAACGGAAAAAAAGTGACCGGAAAAAAGTTATCGGAAAAAGTGACATAAACTACAAAAGCGGAAAAAAAGTGACACGGAAAAAAAGTGACAAGGAAAAAAAGTTACCAGAAAAAAGTGACAAGGAATTGATTTTGGGGATTTATTATTGATTTTGGGGATTCATTCGTTAAGTATGAAAGGGGGGATCGGGGGGAGGGGGGCTCATAATTTAGGTAAATGAGTTTTTCATGCTGACTTAACTGTTTTGGTTCAATTTTTCGATATACGTATATACTGAAAATATGCTTGCCTGATTAGTTTTGGGTAGGGACGATTACCCCCCCCCCCCCCATCCGTCCTCAATTAGATAAATGGGTTTTTATGCAGAATTAGCCAACGTGTGTCAAATTTGCATATAGGTTCTTTCGGTAAGGCTTATGTATAGTAAAAAATGTCTGAAGAGATTTAGGAGTTTGATGGTTAAGTATAGAGGGGAAACGGGGAATAACTTTTCTGAAATTAAATTAATAACTTTTTACGCATAATTATCCGATTTGCTTAGAATTTTGGACATAGGTTCATTATGATAAGGCGTATCTCTGATTAGTTATGGGTTCTTCTGCTTATTATAAAGGGGGGGAAGAGCAATTATCTCCCTCTCAAACTAGGTAAATAGGTTTTTATGCAGAATTATCCCATGTATTTCAATTTTATATATAGTTTTTTTTCTGATATGGTGAATTTCGGAATAGTTTTAAGGGTTTAATGGCTAAGTATAAAGGGAAGATGGGTGAAAACCCCTCTTAAATTAAGTAAATGGCTTTTTACGAAGAATTATCCGATTTGCTTCGAATTTTGGACATGGGTTCATTATGATAAGACGTATCTCTTATTAGTTATGGGGTTCTTTTGCTTATTATAAAGGGGGGACGAGCAATTATCTCCCCCTCAAACCAGATAAATAGATTTTTATGCAGAATTATCTGATGCATTTCAATTTTTAAATATAGGTTCTTTCTGATAAGTGAATTCCGGAATAGTTTTAAGGAGTTAATGGCTAAGTATAAAGGGGAGATGAGGGAAACCTTTTTTTAATTAAATAAATGGCTTTTTATGCAGAATTATCCAATTTGCTTCTAATTTCGGACATGGGTTCATTATGATAAGACGTATTTCTGACTAATTACGGGGTTTTTTTGCTAATTAAAAAGGGGGGGGGTGATTACTACCCCCGCCTTAAATTAGATTTAAAAAAATTGTGCACACTTATCCGATGTATTTCAAATTTTGGATATAGGATCTTTCTCATAAAGTGAATTCCTGAATAGTTTTAAGGGCTTAATGTCTATGTATTGGAGGAACGGGGGATAAACCCCTTAAATTAAATAAATGGCTTTTTAAACAGAATTATCCGATTTTCTTTAAATTTTGGATGTATATTCATTTTAAGAAGGCGTATTTCTGATTAGTTGTGGGTTAACCCCACAGCTAATCAGATGCTAATTAAATAGGGCATTTTGCTAATTAAATAGGGGAAGCGGGCGATTTACGCCCTACTCTTTAAATAAGATAAATTGTTTGGGGTTTTTTTTGGCACACCTATCCAACGTATTTAAAATTTTGGATATAGTTTCTTCCTGATAAAGTGAATCCCTGAATAGTTTTAAGGATTTAATGGCTAAGTATAGAGGGATGAACGGGGAATAACCCATAATTAATCAGGGATTCGCCTTATCATAATGAACGCACATTCAAAATTTGAATCAAATCAGATAATTCTGCATAAAAAGTCATTTATTAATTTAAGGGGGGGTATCCTCCGTTCCCCCACTGTATACTTAGCCATTAAACCCTTAAAATTATTCTGGGATTCTTTTTATGCGAAAGAACATACATCCAAAATATGAAATATATCGAATAATTGAGCATAAAAAAACAATTTTTCTAATTTAAGGGGGGGGGGGGAATAATCACCCGCCCCAATTTTTAATTGGCAAAATAACCCCATATGTGATCAGGGATACGCTTTATCATAAAGAATCTATAATTCAAAATTTGAAGCAAATCCGATAATTCTGCGTAAAAAGTAATTTAATTTAAGATGGGTTATATTCTATTCCCCTTCTATACTTAGATATTACATCCTTAAAACTATTCAGGGATCCACCTTATCAGAGTGAACCTATATTTAAAAGTTGAAATACATGGGATAATTCTACATAAAAGCCTATTTATCTAGTTTAAGGGGGAGAAAATTGCTCTTTCCCCCTTTATAATAAGCTGAAAAACCCCATAACTAATCAGAGATACGTCTTATCTTAATGAACCTATGTCCAAAATTCTAAGCAAATTGGATAATTATGCGTAAAAAGTTATTAATTTAATTTAAGAAAGGTTATCCCCCGTTCCCCCTCTATACTTAACCATGAAAACTCTTCTAAGTAAGATAAATCTCTTCAAGCATTATATAATATATATAAGCCTTATCGAAAAGAACCTATATGCAAATTTGACGCATGTTGATAATTCTGCATAAAAACCCATTCATCTAATTGAGGACGAATTGGGCCTTTCCCAAAACTAATCAAGCAAGCGTCTTTTCAGTATGAACGTATATCCAAAAATTGGACCAAAACAGTTAATTCAGCCTGAAAAACCCATTTACCTAAATTATGAGCCCCCCCCCCGATCCCCCTTTCATACTTAACGAATGAATCCCCAAAATCAATTCCTTGTCACTTTTTTTCCGGTAACTTTTTTTCCTTGTCACTTTTTTCCGGTAACTTTTTCCGTGTCACTTTTTTCCGCTTTTGTAGTTTATGCCACTTTTTTGCCGATAACTTTTTTCCAGTCACTTTTTTTTCCTAGATTCGCTTTGTTCCCTTTTCCTGAAAAATCTCAAACCTTTATCGAAAAACTAAAAACATTCGATTTAGTAGCTTCTGATGAGTAAAAGTACTTACTATTCTCATGCGTTGACAAACAGAAATGAATTTAAGAATATGTCGGAAATTAGATAGTTTTGATTAGGATAACAACGATTAAATCATGATTTTACAGAAAAACACAGATTGTGTTTGCAATTTGAGGTTTAGTTGTTTTGGGAACTCAAAACTATTGGTGACTATTCAGTATTTGAACGCTGAGGGAAAAAATGATAAAAATCCGATTCAAATAAATAAAAAAAAATCAGAACTAAATAAAGAAAAAGTCTAATAAAAAAAAAAAAAAAAAAAAAAAAAAATCAGGATTTTTACATCCTAGTTTAGAATAGAAAACAAACGTAAATGTTACCTGAAATCGCTACTTATTACTGATGCATTCGTGATTTAAAACTATACTGAATACTGTCATAAATCTTGTTGGCCGAACCAGTGGCCAAGAGGTTCTGACCTCTCAACTGGTAGATGGCAGGTGCTGGGTTCGAACCCAATCGCGACAATCGGCCTAACCGTTCGGAGTTTTCCGTAGTTTTTCTTCGAATTTTGGATTTCCTTGCGTAAATACGGGTTATGTTTCCTTAGAAAGACCCCCACGAAGGGCATCCCACCCCTTTAGAGACCATATCCCACGTGTAGATAGTAAAATAAACCAAACCATAAGTACTATATCTGATGCAAACACATTGTTAAAAAATCGTAATTTTTGCTGCGCCCTTACTCCACCGCTTTTATAGAATATCTGTATTTTGACCTAATAATGCTCCATAAGTGAAGTCATTGTTTTGTATAAAAGCGGTGGATTGACAATGCAGCAAAAGTTTCAAAATTTAAGCAGTGCAACGGAAATATACATAAAACTGGAAGGCCTGCCTATAAAAACGAATCGGAATCTATCTGTATCTCCATTTACAAATTATTTTTTTCGTGGAAATATACATAAAACCTGAAGGTCTGACTATGGAAGTGAATCGTAATCGACCTGTATCTCCATTTTTTTTTTTTTTTTTTTTTTTTTTTTTTTTTTTTTTTTAAATGAATAAATGACTTCTTAAGTTACAAGCTATTTTGATCACGTGACAAATACGTTTCCCAACCCTGTTTGAGTGAGCATTCTCCTTTCTTACAGAAATTCGGTTAAAACGCCCATTTTGACACTATTTTCTGAAATATCTATTGCGTTTGCAAATAAACCAGAAATTTTTTTATTTTTTTTTAAATTAAAAATTATTAATCTAAAAAATTTTTTAATTAATAAATAATAAAATTTATTTTAAGTTAATAAAATTTATTTTAAATTAATACAATTTATTTTAAATTAATAAAATTTATTTTAAATTAATAAAATTTAAAATTAAAACTTATTAATTTAAAAAATAATTAATTAAAAAAATTTTAAGATTTTAATATTTTTTTTTCTATTTTTTTTAATCATACCGCACTTTATAGAAAATTTGATGATTTTTGAAGCTTGAAAACAGCTTAAAACTTGTATTAATGTAGCAATCAATTATAAACAACACACAGCTTTACAACAATGTTAATATGCTGTTCGACTCTTTATTTATCTTATGAAAATATTTGGACAATTCAGGAGTAGGCCAGAAACTAATTGCGCAATTGTGTTTTAAATATTTATGTAACAGAGGAAAACGAAAATATATTTATCTAAATAAGAAAGCAAAAGGTACATCTGTACAGTAAAATGTAAATCTTTACAATTAAAAATTTTAAATAAAGTGAATCCTACTTGATCTATAATTGATTTAAATAGAAAAAATAATATTTTAAATGAAATATGAGAGAAATATGATATTATTAAAGTTCTTTTACAATTATTAAAGGATTTTGTTTCATAGGAATATGCAGGGTCATCGCTGAGACTTTTTATTGGTTGGGGGGGGGGGGTTAAATTGTCAAATCAAATTATATTTGGAAATTTTTTCAGCTCTATCGGAAATTGAATGTGTGTTATAGCTTTTATTAAAGTTTAAAAAATATTTGGCAATTTTTTTTTTTTTTGGGGGGGGGGGGCATGTGTGAGGGTCTTGATAATTCATATTGAATTTCTTCATAATTTCTTACATATTTAGTTCTTCAGTTGGCTTGTTTTATTTATATAAATTTTAACTTTTGATTTTAAATAGAATAAACTTTGCCTAAGGCAAAATCAATCAAAATCGGATTTTTTTTTTTTTTTTTTTTTTTTTTTTTTTTTTTTTTTTTTTTTACAGTAGACAATACTTTACTTTAGACAATTTTTACTCTTATGTCTATAAATTCAGAGGGCATGGAAACCTTTTGAGGATGAATTTCCTTCTGACGCAGAGTTCACATCACAGAAAGTTATTGTATTTGCATATGCAATTTCTAAAAACATAAGTGATTTTTTTTCTTTCTTTGAATTTTGGATAAAAGTTTGGAGAGCTTGACATTATTATCAAATTAATGCTTGTATATTTCACGTTTAAGGATTTTCTCCAATTCAAATTGGCTACTTTCTGACTCATTTTTAAATTACTTTTTTGTTCATAAACGTATCAAATTAGCAGATGACCTTATTCAGAAATGATGCAATCGAACTGTTTTTTCCCTTTTGGGGAACAAACACTCAGTCAAATTCGGCGTTTTCAACATAATTTCCAGAGACGAAAGCGCAAGAAAGGAGAAAAAATTCATCTTCCTGAGAGAATTATACTTTTAATTTCAGATGTCATCACTTGTTATCACGATAAGAATCACTTACTGGAAAAAATTTTAGATTACAAAAATACCTTGAATATAGTTGTGTCTGCAGTTAACACGCTTATATTTAAAAGTAAATTAAAAAATGTCTTAGAAGAAATATAGCTTTCGAGTGCTGCCTTAATCAAATTTGACCATACGATTGTCGTCATGGTCTATAGTTGGCTCACCTACTTTTGGTTAAAAACTACTGTTCAAAAACTTTAATATATGTCTTGTACACATGCTCAATCCATGTTTAAAATTTCAAGTTATTTACATGGCATGATATTTCCAGTTCTACATTTACTTGCATTTTAAACGAATTCGGAAGATATTATTTCATACAGATTAATAATATGAAAATATATCACCTTTTGGATAAAACTTTTTGTAAATGTCGAACTAAATCATATTATCCGACTTCGGATTACACATTTTTCGGAAAGTGTAAATTAAAAACCGTTAAATCGACATATTTAAACAAAAAATAATGATATTTATTCATAATTTCGAGTAGTATTATTTATTTTTTCTTTTCTTTTCTCTCCGTAGAATTTAATATATTTTAGTAGTATTTTTGAGAAACGCAGTTAAAAATTACAATGGCAAAATAAATTTAAAAAACTTTAAGAATTTTAAATTTTAATATTGTTGCAATTTTATTGCTTAGCTCTCCAATAATAAGAAAAATAAAAATACTTAGAAAATCCCTTTCATCTACCTTAAAATAATCAATATTTTTTTTTTTTTTTTTACTAAGCATTAATTTACATAAAAATAATATATTCCATTCCATTTCATTATTCTACAGATGTATGCAACTAATATAATAGGGTGATGTACTAAAAAACATACAGTCGACTCTCGTTAATTTGAAATCGGATAATTCGAATCTTCACTTATCTCAAACTAAATTTGTCCGAAATTTTCAATGGCAGAATAACATTAAAAATTTTTATTAATTCGAACACATTTTCTCTCGACTTCGTTTAGTTCGAACTAACGGGAATTCCGTTTTTTTATTTTTACTTTCTTTCTCACGGATTTCAAATCATTTGAATAACTTTCTTCCTTTGATTTTTGTGAAAATTGTTCCGAACAAGTATATATATAATCCAATGCATTTGGTATCCACTTTCTTAGTGTCCCGCATGTCCATCAGTTACGCTTGAAATTTTTCTTTCATTGTGCTTGTTTCTAATCTTTTAATTAGTTCATGTATTTATACTTTCTAATTTAATATTAAATCATATTCTAACGATAAAGTCCAAAATAAATTTAAAAACACTGTAACATTAATTCCTTTGTAATAGTACCCTATTAAGCATGTTTTTATTTCAAATTTTACATAATTTGAGCATTTTTTGTGGTCCCGACAAGTTTGAATTAACGAAAGCCAACTGTACATGTATTTATTCTGTGTTCTAAACAACCTTTAAAACAAGATAAGAAAAATCCTCACATAGCATGTACTATGGGATCGTACCAAGGTCAGGGGTCGTATATCATGTTATTTTCCATCGTGTAGAAACGCTTAATCGATTTTTCAATGTATAAAATGACATGTGTTTGGAGGGTGAAAATCTTTAAACAAAGTCCGAAAATGGAGTATATAACGGTCTGTTTTTTTCGGATTTCACACTTCCGTTTTCATCGGTACATATCATTACTCATTCCTAATTACTCTTATTTTCTCACACTCTGACACATAAGTCACACTGATGATTGAGTATTTTTGGCTATGGAGGGAACGAATCTTTTCAGCGTAGGTGATTAATGCGGATGGTCTATTGGTATTTGTCATTATCACACCTGTCACCCATGTGGCACACCTGTCTTCCCTTCCTGGGGAGATTTTTCACCGAATGATATGCGAACAAATCTTATGTTGTTAAAATAATTACTGCCTTTTCAAAGTGCCAAACAGTATTTGAGGGATTTTTAAATTGTATTTTCTCATGGTGAATGTATCATTAATTTGAAGAACTGCAATATAATGCTCCAATAATGTAGTGAAAGCGAATACTTTCACCAAAGTACAGAATTGTATTTAATATCAATTAAATAAAATAAAATAATTGCTTGTAAATTTTAAATACTCGAAATGAGTATAATAAAGGTATCCGATTTTTTACCCAATTTATTTAAATGTAAAAATGTGGTTTAAATATAATTTTAAATTCAAGCAAGTTTAACGAAACTGTGCAGAGCAGTATTGAATTTTACCAAAATTAATTTAAAGCATTTACATATTCAATTTTTTATGGGGATTTTTTTTTTTTTTTTTTTTTTTTTTTTTTACTGTTTATTTTTATTTAACAGTTTTATTGCTTGAAAAATTTGTAGCCACATATCGAAAGATACGAGTTAAAATAAATTTGCAGTGAATGTAACTCCCGTGTTGAATTTCAAAATGTACATTATTCAAAATCAAAACTTTATAAATGATATTTGAACTATAACAATTTGTTTTAAATTTCAATTAGTTGTTGATACCTAAAACTTTGTTTTAAACTACAGTCGACTCTCGTTAATTCGAACTCTTCGGCACCACAAGAAATATTCGAATTATCCGAAGTTCGAATTATGGAAAACATGCTTAATATGGTACTATTACAAAGGAATTAATGTTATAGTGTTTTTAAAATTAATTTCGTCTGTTATCATTAGAATATGACTTAGTATTAATTAGAAAGTATAAATACATAAACAAATTAAAAGATTAGAAACAAGCACTATGGAAGAAAAATTTAAAGTGTCACTTATAGACAGATGGGGCTCTAATAAAGTGGATATCAAATGAATTGTATTATATGTATACTCATTCGGAACAAAAAAAAAAAAAAAAAAACCAAAGATAAAAATTTATTCAAATGATCTGAAATCCGCGAGAAAGAAAAGAAATATGAAAAATCGGAATTCTCGTTAGTTCTTATTAAACGAAGTCAAGAGAAAATGAGTTCGAATTAATGAAAATTTTTAATATTATTCTGCCATTGAAAATTTCGGGACTTAATGAAATGTTTAGTTCGAATTAAGTGAAGATTCGAATTATCCGATTTCGTATTAATGAGAGTCGACTGTATATTATATATATATATATATATATAAGCACGCGTTTTTATAAACAAGAATTCGAATTCGAAAGATTCGAATTATCCGATTTCGAATTAACGAGAGTCGACTGTATATTTTAAAAACAATATATATATAAGCACGCATTTTTATAAACGAGAAACTTTAAAAAAAAAAAAAAATATTTGCATTAAATACACATTTTAAAAAACAAGATTATATATTATTATTAAAATATACATTAAATTGTGTATTATATATTAAATTACATATTAATAATATATTAAAATTTTATTTTTATTCCTAAATATTGTATCATTAAATAATTTTATATTATTTATATTTTTAATTTAGTTCTTTAATATTGTTTATTTTTTATATTTATTTATATTCATATTATGTTATATGTATTGATTAATATATGTTACCCGCCTATGTGGGTAATAACGCCCTACGAACAAAACTACAAAATAAAATGGAATAGTTCTGAGTAGATTGCTAAATTAAATAAATTAAAATTCATTTTCCAGTGATTACGAAATATTTTCCATTTAGGAAAGATATTTTTTAAATTCCTATTTTAAAAAGATTTCGCTTTAGTCGGGTTTCTTTATAGACAGATCCATTTTACCAGTTTTTAAAGTATTTAGTATGCTTAAATGCTGCATTAATTGCCAAAAGATGTTAGCCCCACAAAAAAATTTCGGAGTCCACCCCTGACACGATTCGCTGGTTACGACCCTGCTCTACGGTCTGTTTCGACATAATATGGACTTGATAACTGAATATGCAAAATAAGCGCTATTTTTTATATTATACATTAAGTCTCGTCTACATATTTCTTCAAATTCGTATATTAATTCACAACAACAATAAAAACTATACGAAGAAAGGGACATATATTCAGAATTTCCAACTCTCGACGAACGTAAAAATGTTCTAGCACTGTATGTACGTCCCCTCTACTGTGATATCAAAATGACGTATGGGGGTAGATATACAGGGGGTAGATATCCAGCTCTCGACAAAGACAAAATGCTCTGCATTGGATTTCTGCCCTTTTCTGGTATGGGGGTACATATAATGGGGGCAGATTTCAGGCCCTCGTAGAAAGTGAAATGCTGCAGCACTGGCAATCTACCCCCTTCTAATGCCGAGCTCAAAATGGCGGACGGGGGCAGATATACTGGGGGTAGATTTCCAGCTCTCGCCGAAGACAAAATGTTCTGCATTTGATATCTGCCCCTTTCTGATATGGGGGTATATATACCGGGGGCAGATATCAGGCCCTCGTAGAAAGTGAAATGCTGCAGCACTGGATATCTACCCCCTTCTAATGCAGAGGTCAAAATGGCGGACGGGGGCAGATATACTGGGGGAAGATTTCAGCATTCCCGTTTTTATGTTATCTTTCTGAGAAATTTGTCGTTTTTTTTGCGATTTTTTGACGAAATGTGCCTTTTTTTTCATCTTTTGACAAAATTTGTGGTTTTCTCAAAATCTGTTTACCAAAATTTGCGTTTTTTGAGGTACCTAGACAAATTTTATGTATTTTCGCGATCTTTTATCGAAATTCACGTCTTTTGTGATACCAGGACAAAATTTGTCTTTTTCTCGAGGTCTTTTGGTGAAATTTGTCTTTTTTTCTCGCGATCTTTCGATGTAATTTGTTTTTTTATCAAATTTATACTTTTTTCGTGATTTTTTTGCGAAAACTGTCAATTTTTCGTTATCTTTTTGAGAAATTTGTGTGTGTGTGTGTGAAATTTACATTTTTTGCAATATTTTGATGAAATGTGCCTCTTTTTCCATATTTTGACAAAATTTGTCGTTTTCTCACAATCTATTTACCAGAATTTGCGTTTTTGTGGTACCTAGACAAATTTCATGTGTTTTTGCGATCTTTTGACGAAATTCACGTTTTTTATGATACCTGGACAAAATTTGTCTTTTTCTCGAGGTCTTTTGATGAAATTTGTCGTTTTTACTCATAATCTTTCGATTTAATTTGCCGTTTTATCGAACTTATCCTTTTTTCGTGATCTTTCTGCAAAATTTGTCGTTTTTTGCGAAATTTAACATTTTTGTGATTATTTGACGAAATGTGCTTTTTTCCATTCTTTGACGAAATTTTTCGTTTACTCACAGTCATTTGACAATTTTTTTTCTCATAATATTTTAAATTTTTTTCACAATATGTTTACAAATTTGCCATTTTTTAAGGATTTTTTGTCAAAATTTGTCTTTTTCTCAAAATTTTTTTATGAAAATTGCCATTTTTCAAAATTGATTTTTTGCAATATTTTGACAAAATTTGTTTTATTTGGAATACTTAGACATTTTTTTCAGTTTTTCAACAAATTTTACATTTTTCTTAGCGATCTTTTGAAAAAATTTGCTGTTTTTTGCGATTTGTTGACGAAATTTGCTGTTTTTTCCCATCAATTTACAAAATTTCCGGGTGTTTTTTTTTGGGGGGGAAGGGATGATATTTTGATGTAATTTGCCATTTGAATTTATCCTTTTTTCGAGATCTTTCTGCAAAATTTGTCGGGTTTTTTTGCGAAATTTACTTTTTTGTGATTATTTGACGAAATGTGCCTTTTTTCCATTCTTTGACAATATTTGTCCTTTACTCGCAATCATTTGACAAAATATGTCGTTTTCTCGCAATATTTTAGTTTTTTCATGATCTGTTTGCAAATTTGCTATTTTTTTAGGGATTTTTTGTCGAAATTTGCTTTTTTTCTCAAAATTTTTCATGAAAGTAGCCGTTTTTCAAGACGTTTTGACAACATTTTGATTGTTTGCAATATTTTGACGAAATTTGTTTCATTTGGGATACCTGGACAAATTTTTTTTCAGATTTTTGATAAATTTTACAATTTTTTTAGCGATTTTTTGAAGAAATTTGTTGTTTTTTGCGATCTTTTGAGGAAATTTGCTGTTTTTTACCCCCCCCTCCATCTATTTACAAAATATTCGGGTGTTGGTTTTTTTTTTGTAGGGGGGGGGGTATTTTTGACGAAATTTGCTATGTGTTGTGATTATTTGCAAAATTTGCGTTTTTTATGGTACCTAGACAAATTTTGTGTGTTTTCTTGATCTTTTGACAAAATTCATGTTTTTTATGATACTTGGACAAAATTTGTCGTTTTCTCGCGATCCTAGGGGCACGCAAGTTTCAACTCAGGACCATATAACACGTAATATAACACGTAATTTTCTTGTAAATTAATTTGCAGAAAGCTTTTTACAAAATTTTTACGTACACAGAAATTTTTGTTAATTTTACACAAGCAACAAAAAAAAATGTCAACTTTACACAAGCATTCTGCTGAAAAATTAAAAGAGTTAGTGAGTATGGCACTCGACCTCCTGGGTATACATGGAACTGAGTGCAACAGTGACAGTAATTTTTTTTTATGATTTCATGAATTTGATTTTTTACATATGAAAACAAAAATTTTAAATATATTGTACATGTTTGTCATTATTTCACATTAATGCACTAATCTTTAAAAATTTCTTTTTTTCTTTGGTTCCTCCATATTGTTGCCGTCAAGTTTTGACGGGTTCCACCTAGTATATATATATATATATATATATATATATATATATATATATATATATATATACATACATATATATACCGGGTGTCCCAAAAATGACTGATGGGTTTTAAAATTCAATAACTTGCCAACGGTGACAGCTATTTAAAAAAAAATTGCAGGAGGGTTATGTATAATGTCAGAGTTTTTTTTTTATTTATTTTTATTATTTTTATTTATTTTTTTACCTTAATTTTTTATTTTAGTTCGCATCTCAAACAATAGGTGGTGCCGATGGCGATTGAAGGCTAGGTGATCAGTGCTGAATGAAGCGTCGACCTGGCCTTTAATCGCCAATTTTCGTCGGCAACCCCTACCCACGACCCAATTAGACCCAGTTTCTTGCGCGAAGCGCTGTCGCCGGCAGGCGACCACGGATAACGCCAAAATAATTTATTTACGACCCGAATAGCCTTGGACTCTGAATAGAAAATGAAAAAAATATATATCAGAAAAATTGAAACCGGAAAAATTTAACATAAAAAATAGACAAATTAAAGATATTGAAATATGGTTAGGGGCTCATGTATGAGCCCCTAAGACATACATGTCTCATGTATGTCTCATATAATTAAGGATATTGAATCAAGGCCACCTTGATCTGTCCATGATAACCCTGATTAAATGCTTTGTTTTTCCTGCTTTTTAAGAATAATCCATCAGTCATTTTTGGAACACCCGGCATAGATATATAAATATATATATATGTATATATACTTTTTTTACTGATGGTATTTTTGGATCTAGGAGTCATGATCGGTGTACAACTACAAAAATATTTCAGAAATTCCAACATAGGAGCGACTGCAATAGGTAGTAAACATAGGAAAATATGGAAAATTCGAAGAGATGTTTAGTTCGTTGAGCAGTTAATGGAGATGATATAGAAAATAGAATAATTATTTAAAGTAAAACTAAACTTCTGGCTATACGATCCATGAAGGAAGAGAGTGTAGAGTGCCTAAATTTGTTTATTTGATCGTCGACTATGAGGTACTATACAGAATATGTCCCGGTCAGGTGGTGAGCCTAACGCAAGACCCTCGGTGTTAGTTCCCAAACTACCTTGGTATATTTTTTTATCGGCCTTGAAGTTATGAAGGGTTGAGTAAACCTTGTCCAGCTGAGAATCGATTTCTCGAAACATCATTTCTCGAGGAAAATGATGCTGATGATAGAAACAACAATAGATTTCAACGAAGGCGTCTTTTTTTTTTTTTTTTTTTTTTTTTTTTACAAGCAAAGAAGTCAATGTTTTTGTTTCGTGCCAAACTGTAATTTTTTAAGAAACTTCATATTATAATATTTAATTTTTAAATACTAATCCCAAAGTATGGTGTAAAAAAAAAATATTATTTCAAAGAAGAAAAAAGTAAATGGTTTTACGATTGTCAATGACACAGCTTAAAGGGGTGTAAAATTAATGCAAAATTTCAATTCTGTTTAAAGAGAAAGTAAATAAATACAGCTTCTCTTGTAAAAGCTGTATCCGTTACAAACCCTTTTCAAGATTCTTCAAAAGTCGCATTATCTAAGACATTATTACCTTTATGGTAATTGAGTGAACATTATTTATTCTAATCTATATACTTTCGTAGTCCTTTTTTTCCTTTTAATTCTTTCATTTTTAATTTTGATTTTTTAAAATTTAATTTAAAAATTTTTTCAACTAAAATCTTTATTATAGATAAAATGAAAACAAAAAGGTGAAAATAATATGAAATTGAATGCTACATTTTTTTTTTTTTTTTTTTCGCGTTTTCTTAAAAAGTGAATTTTTAGGATTCACACCGAGTCTCGTCCTGAAAAATTCGTACAGGTTTATAATTTTTTTACGAAAAATGGTGTGTGGTTCTTCAAAGTAAAAACATTTTTTTATGAAATGAGACCAACATTATGCATAAAGAAAGAAGATACAGCTTCAGCTGTATCTTTTTATGAAGGAAAACCGCACTTTTCGCGAAAAATCACATTTTTTCATGCTTTGACCTCAATGAGGCACGGGTTAACATTATCCAAATGATCTAAATTTTTGCAAATCTGCTTTTCTAGCTAATTTGCAAGGCTCCTTCCCTAAAAAATTCAAAAATTGTTTTCTTGTGACCACCTTATTGTCCATTCTCAACGGTGGTCAATGGCTAATTTCTTAACCGTTAATCATAGACTGATAGTTTCAATGACGAAAATGTTTAAAATGATGTAAAGAAATATTTTAAAAACGATTACGGTAAATAAAAATATTTCTTAAAAAATTACGTAATTTAAATTTTTATACGGTCCCTCTGTCCAATATGTTATACTCAGTAAAATATTCCTATTACACGGATAAGTATGACAAGGAAAGTCCTATTCATATATCACAAAAAAATAACCGAGTTATGAAACTTTAAAAAGACATGACTCGTACCACTTTTCTGCATGGGAACACAAATGAATTAGGTCTGCTTTTATGGGTCATATGCAAAGAGCTTAATGCATTCGAAGACCTTTTTTCATGTGTATCTGCGCTTTGAAAAAAAAATCGCACAAGTTTTACGATTGAGTTAGCTTTTATTAAGTTTTAGATTGACTAAAATAATTAACGTGTTTTATTTTATAAGGATTTGGGGCTGTTTCTTTTCATGATTTCTTTTATCAAAAATTATATTATTTTTACTTAACTTCAACGATCGAATGTATGCAGTCCAAATTTCGTTCTCGAACACCATTTCAAATATCTGATCGAGATTAAATTTTACGTATTGACGTAAATCCGATAACAATTTATTATTATGATTTTCGCTGGTTACCATACTTAAATTATATAATGAAACAAAATATTTTAGACAGATTAACGTCGAGAAGTTTAAGAAAAAGTTTAAATTAGATAACACGAGATTGCAATGGCTATGTTTTTAACTCTATTTTTATCACTAATTCCGAAAATTACCTTAATTTGTAACCACTATGTCAGGATTTTTCGCAAATGATAAATTGACAGTGTTAAAAAATAACAAAAATCGGCAAAGTATAAAATAAAAAAAATGGCTGTGTTTTTTAACCCTGGATAATTGACTTTTATGTAATTTTTTGCACTAAATCTGAAAATTACCTTCATTTTTTTTATCATCACGTAAGAATTTTTTTCAAACCATACATGTTGGTTTGAAAAAAAATTAACAGTTAAATTTATATTTATTTATTTTTATTTTATTTTATTATTAATATTATTATTTTCCACTCTTTTCGCACCTTTTTCTCTTCTATTATTTTGGCATCATTTTTGTCTTCCGCCCGTGCTCTTCAACTAGCGTTACCCGTCGCACTCTTTGCAATCTTCAAACTCTTTCTTTCAGTTTACCACTGATATTTTCCCTTACATACACGTGCATGCTTTAGCTGATGACGAGCTGTTGTTATTGTTTTAGCTCGAAACGCGTCCTGCTTTGTTTTTCATGTTATGGTAATTATTATATAGTGTATTACTTTAAGTGTTTATCATTACCAGTATTTCTTTTTTTAAGTCTTATATTTGCATTATAAGAATTTTTATGTCATTCAATAAAATCTATGGTTGTCTTCCTTGTCCTATGTCTTCCTTGAGTTATCCTTACATATATATTTATATATTTACATATCTAAACTTTATGATATTAGTTAACAATTAGATATCATAATATTATTTACTTATTAAATAATTACAATATTATATAAGAAAGATTTAACCATCGAGATTTAATAATATAGTACTATTAATAACAGAAATCAATGTAATGATTCATCCCTATTAAATTTTACAAATTTTTAATATTTAATAAATCAATTACTTATTATATTTATTAATGTTTTTCATTAAATAATTTTAATTTTACGTATATATGTTCTAGAAGTATAAAAAAGGATGAAAGAAGCAATTAACTGGTTTTTCGAGATCGACCTCTTGTTATTTCAATTACCGAAAAAAAATCACTCCCTTTCGCTAATAAAAAATAAACTTCATGTCTCAACAGGATCGCTTATGGTTGCTGTTTACCGTAGAAAGATGTAATCAGAAATGTTGAGTGTTGATACAGTTATTCTGGCATGTGATACATGCGAGGTGATGATGCGTTCAAAGAATCTACAAAAACCCACCAAGTATCCTTTATTATCCTCTTTTCTCCCAATTTAATATTCAGATTTAAATGTGAAGCGTTCGATTAACGATTCTATTCAATCATCACGTTTTATGGAATATATCATGTTTATCATTCTGTTATCTAACCAAAAACACTTTTATAAGGAAAATATAAAATATAAAATAAAACAATGGCTTTTTTCTTGGGATCAAAAAATAATCTATTCTTTCATGAGATCGACTTTTTTTACATACTGAATGACTGGATTTTTTTTCTGTACCGATGTTTGAAATGATACTCGATGTACTTTTCTCTTATGGCCTGACAAAGCACTTATTGCTTATCACTCATTTTGTTTATATTTTATCCTAAAAAGATCGCGTACTCATCTCTAGTAGTTTATATCAATTGACATTCTGTTCTAAACATAACCAATCTTTGGGTTATAATGCCGATTTTTACCGAAAAATCTTATTTCTAACTTTGTTACAGATTGATGTGTTCATAAGGATTTTATTCTTCTTACAAGCTAAAATATTTTTTTCGAGAAGTTAAAAAAAATCCTTACAAGGTATAATTAATAATAATAATAATAATAAAAATATTAATATGATTTTTCTGCGTATACATTAGTCCTTTATTTCTCAGAAATTCCGGTTTCTAAAATGTTTATTCACGTAAAATGCGTAAAAAGGCGTAAAAATACACATTTTTAAGCTGTTAAAAAATGAAACATAGAAATAAATATATATATGTTGATTAAAAGGTACTTTTTTCACGTCTGCAATAAACAGAAAATTACACTCTTCATATAGATAATGTCATTTTCTGATAATTTTCAAAGTATACAAACTTACATTTTAAAAAAATCGGTTTTTTGGACGTCTCTAGCTTGTCAAAATTTACGAAGTTCATTTTAACGTAAACGATACGAAACAGCTGAAATGATAAATGAAAATTTTTACTAAAAATTGCTCAGTATCGCCGTGTGTTGCGAATCCGTTGAACCTCTCACATTAACTGCTGTATTGGGAGATAACAGCAATAAAATAAATAGTTTTTATAGCTCATATAAGTAACATTGACATTTAGATATGTTGCAGATATGCAATGCGCTGATACAGAGGGATAAGTTATATTATTTAATCCTAATTTTATTTTTTCATCATAATCATCGAGCGTAAAACTAATTAATAACCGGTAGAAAAATACCAAATTTTACTTTAATACTAATCTGGAGTTTACCATATTGAATATCTAAAAGAGTACATAATTAATATTTAAGGTAATTTTGCATAAAATAAACTTGATTTTTCATACTTTTGTGACATCTGAGGTATTTTCGTTATTGAACTGGACACAAAAAGAACAATATAGAAGAATAATGTCCACGCAATGACTTTGATATTTTAGCCTTTTAATGAACATATTTAAAAATAATTAATTTTCATGTTATTATTGTTCTGTAGCACTTGTCTA
>OZ025293.1:30076118-30191118 GCA_964019185.1 Maratus speculifer
TTAAACTATTTCACAATTTATGAAACTAATGTACGTTGCTGAGGTTTTCTACAAGTTACATCCTGTATAATAGGAAGCAGATAATATTTACAGGGATACAAAAAAGATTTCAGATACTCTACTGTATCCGAAGTACTGTATACTGTTGCAGCAAGATCTGAATATTTTAAAAACTTCCTTACAGTACGAATGCACCTAATTGCCATGCTTGATGTGCAAATTCGAATTTGCTTTACTATATCTAGACACTAAATTCGCGGTTTGTAATAAATTTGGCAATTATGTTAGCTGAAATGTAATTAAATCTTCGTTTTGAGTTTTTTTTTCCATAAGCGTTGTTATTCTTACCTACGTTTCAAGAATTTCACAATTCTCAGAAACAAAAGATGGCATTAATTTTTTTCCAGACGACCATGCACTCGATATAAAAAACATTTATTAACATTCAAAATTTCTCTTTTATTAATTGAGTTAATTCGTGTAATTTCATAGAATAAGATGCAATGATTTTAACTAGCTTGAGCATTCTATTTAGTCTATATTTTAATTGTCTTACCTATGTTTAAAGAACTACAGTAATTTAAAAAGAGATAAAAGCTTAAATTTAATTTTTTTGTAATCAGTCATCACTCGAAATAAAATACAATTACTAACATTTAAAATATGTCATTTTGTAATTGAGTACGTGAAGTGTATGTTCCTATTTTTGAATATAATAAGATAAAATGATTTTAACTTTGTTACACATTTCTTTTAGTATTCACCTATTTCACTTATGATTAAAAATTTAAATAATTTCAGAAGTAAAAACTGAAAACTAAGTTTCAGGAAAGACGACATTACAGCACTAGCAACATGGCAGTTTCAGCATTTCCCTGTTTAAGTGGTTTTGCAAATCATTTTGTGAAGCAATTACATTATATGTGTGTCCTAAGGGAAATAAAGGCTGACCTAAATATATTGCGGTAATTAATTATTCTATTTCTATTTTCATGTAATTTTAGGAATGCTGTTTGAACTTATTTATATTACACATAAAAGTGCTAAAACTATATTTAAGTTTATTGCATTTGGACTGGATTCAGTAATTAAAGGCAAGAAATTCAGAGAATTTTCCATAAAAAACAAAAATAAAATATAAAAACAGACGAGGTAAACTCTCAAATTACCCCCAGACAATGCCGTCAACAAGAATAGGGGGAACTGGGGTCATTGATACAGCTTTAAATAAAAAAAAATTGGTGTCTAGAAAGCAGAAATTTCAAGTTATTTTTCCATGTGATGTCAGAAAAATCTGCGTAGTGTGTTACAAAAATGTACAATCGTTGTTTTATGTATTATTTTTGCACGTAATTTTAAAAAAATCAAAAAAAGTAATTCGTATCAAAGTGCCCCATCCCCGGGGCAGATTGATACACTTTGAAATATCTGGGAAAAATGGAGACAAAATAACACCAATGCATATTTTTCACAGAAAAATAGTTAGCAAACCATTTTATATATATTTATAGACATTAAAATCGCACACAATTTATTTGTAAGCGATATTAAAGCAATCAAAATGAAATGTATAATGACCTGATGTTCTGGCTGTTCCTTGTCTGTTTGTTGGCTGTGGTAACTTTGTCATATCTGGCACTTTAACTCCAGAATTCTCTTCTTTCTTAGGAAAGGTGAAAGAATTACCAGGTTTTCTGTTTATAAATCGGTTTACAAACAGAAAATAAAGGATAATTATATTAAAAATTATGTTTATAATATAATTATCATGTACTGTTCTGCAGCTTGTTTCTCTTACTTAACATTTCTCATGTCGATAGTACTTTTTTCTCTGGAGAATCGATATAAATTTGAGATTTGCCAGACTGCCGTCCATTTCTTTTGTTAATTCTACTAGCACTAGATATTGTGTAAGTTTGTACGTCTTCTGTTTGCAAAAATACTATAAAATGTTCTAATATAAAGAAATTAGAGCTATTTCACTTCAATAAAAGCTAATAGTAGAAATTTTTGACGAAAAATGGTGGAATTAAGGAGTGCATGGTAAAAATAAAAACAAAAGGTAATGAAAAAATGAACTAGAAAAGTATTTAGGTTGTATCAATGTGCCCCGACAAAGACTGTATCATTGTGCGCCATGCAGCCATTTTAAATAAAATGAGTCGCAAATCCAACACATCATAATTTATCTAACAATAAAGAATGAGGAACATATAAAGATTAACGTTACTTGCCAGGGAGAGTATTCTTTTCGGTTGAAAATACTGGAACAGTTGTATCATACCATTTCAATTGTACAATTCAAATTTACTTTTGACCTGCAAAAACAATTAATCACCCATCCCATTTCATCAAACTATTGAATCATTCCAAAACTTTCTGTATGTTGTTAATTTCACTAGTATCACCTTTTGGAGCTGTTGTGAAACTTCCTGTAATGATCCTGTGTGCTGTACAGGGGGTGTATCAATGTGCCCCAAATATCAATGTACCCCAGTTCCCTCTACTCATTTTACATTATGGTAACTGCGTACTTGAACAAACAAATCTACAGACGCTTCATTTAATTATTTTCTGATGGGTTTTTCCATTTAATTCTTTTGCGATACGTTTGGAATTAGACATGCAAACTATCAAGTTAACTATTCACCCTGGCAACTCCTGGGGGAATTAAATTTATTCAAGTTTCAGACACTGTCTGTTTTGAATTTTTTTTCGCTTGAATATGGAGGAAAAAATAATGCCATAACATTGTTGGTCTTTTATTTTAAGTTACTTCTTTGGGTTATCTCAAAGATAAATATTATTAACATTGCTAGCCTTGAGGGAATTACAAAGTAACTCCAGACAATTGAGTTAGCTTTGACTACAAAATAAGTACAATAAGAACATGGTGCAGAAAAAGAAGTCTAGAAAATTGTAATAATGTTTTGGGGACGAATTTTGCATATGTTGTTCATTAGGGTGGGCCGAAAAAAACTTTTTTTCGATTTTCGATAATGGCGGGTGCGGAAAAGTGGCCACTGTTGGCACTCAGTTCACACAAAAAAATTGAGATTTTTTGGACAATTCCTTACTCTGCCGCAATTGGCTTGAAATTTTGCCAAAATGATGATTTTTGAACTTTTTTCGTAAAAACTTTTAAAATATTAAATTAAATTTATTTTGGCTGTATATACTTGGAAAGACATATTTGACATATCTAATGTTTAAATAAGTTCTGATAATGCATTATTTAATTGCTATGAGCATTTTAAATTAGCCGATTTCTATAGGCGAGTAAAACTTGGCGTGCAGCTGCATCCACGCGAGGAGTTCTCGGTTGTTTCGCGTTGGTACGGAACGCGAAACAAGTTAAAATCAAGTACATTTTTAAAGAACATAGCACTAAACTAATGCATAATTAGAGGTTATTTAAACATTTGGCACATTAAATACATCTTTTCAACTAAATACAACCAAAAAAAACCTTAATTTAATATTTAAATTTTTTTTGCTAAGAAAATTCAAAAATCAGCATTTTGGCAAAACTTGAAGCCATTTGCGGCAGGGTAAGGAATTGTCCAAAAAATCTCAATTTTTTTGTGTGAACTGAGTGCCACCAGTGGCCACTTTTCCGCACCCGCCATCATCTAAAATCGAAAAAAAGTTTTTTTCGGCCCACCCTATTGTTCATGTCAAATGAAAGTAATTCATTTTACTCTTTCTTGTGTGAATTCTTCATTTAATGTACTAATTAAATTTATCCCTACTTTATGCGATTAATCCTTTTTACTATGAAGCTCAAAATAATGTAACAACAAATGTGATAAAAATAAAACAACAAACCTTATGCGTATAAATATTAAACATTTATTTATTTATTTATCTATTTATTTTGAACAATTAAATATAGAAGAATTCCTTTCATTAACCACAAAGTTCTGTGTGTGTATTCGGTGGGGGAGAATGTGACGATATAAGGCCGGAAAACGTTATTTAAAGCTTTACATAATAACTTGAAATAAACTTATTTCGATTCAAACTACAACATACAAGTATTTCATTCTATATTCTTGCAAACTGCTGTGTTATTCTCAGATAATGAAAAATTTTAGCTTTCAAACAAAAAATACTTTACTGTTTTAATGCATGATTTTTATCTAAAATACATATTCAATATTATTATTTTTATATAAAAAATGGTAGTAAATTTAGCTAAGGAACAGTAAATATTTTTTAAAAGTGCCTTTTCATTACTTTGTCCCCTAAGCGCCATTATCATGTCTCTAAGATTCTTTAGTTTCCGGCATCATTGGAACAATATTTTAAATTTAAGTCTGTTTAAGGCTAAACTATAACAATCAAAAGACTCTGAAATCAAGGTTTGAAGATACGGGGGAAGTTTTATAAATTTTTTAAAGGGGGTGAGGGGGTAAAACTGGTTTGGAGCTTATGGAGCTAGATTTGTGACGAGCGGATGCGAAGTGGTTTCATCACTATGATCCCGATTCCAAACAGCAGCAGTCACTTTTAATCCATTGTCACAATTCTAGCCCCATAAGCTCCAACCCAGCCTTTCACCCCTATCCCCAAAAATGTGTTTATATAGTAGTTACGAATGAAGAATGTAAGTATGTCAAACATTAGACTTCGATATTCTACACCAACCATACCATTAAAAATATTTTGTACAGGGTGATTATAAAAAAAGTATCCCGACATTTGGACCCCTAACTATTATACCATTTACAGAAACTCACTGAAATTTCGGCAAAAGGTATTTTTAGGTATGCTGTCAAGAATGATATTGAAAACATCAGTTTCATTCACACAGTTACGGTTACAGGGAGAAATTTTCGAAAAAATCAAATGGCAACACCCAGTTTTTTTGTATTGGAATGTGATCTCCATTCTGAAAAACCCTAAATAGTGTTGGAATGGCAACTGTAACATTAAAATCACCTGAACTAGGCAAAAGAAAAGTAAAAAGGACTTTGCCGTGCACCAGAATATTAATGTTCGTTTCATTTACGTCACACGTCACACCGTTTCTTCGGCTGATATCCCACCCTGATTTGATTTCCACAAAACGAGAAGTAGAAAACAAAAAACGCAAATTTCGAGTTTTAGTAAGACACAGTCATCATTGACGTCGTTACGCTAAGTGAAAGAAGAGGCTCTGCGAAATGCGAGCTGCGTATATTGCCTTCTGCCATTCCAAACAAGATGCCGCTTTCAAGGAAAGAACATGGGGAAATCGTAAAGATTTATTACGTCAATGGACAAAATACCGCAGAGACATTGCATGTTTACCGCCGCAACCATGGATTACGGCGAGGCTCGTGCACTGTCAAAGCAGTACGGGACTTGATTCATAAATTTGAAGAAACTGGTTGCACATGCGTTTGACCTCGGTCTGGACGACCTTCCGTTCCTGTGAAAGCTGTTGCAGAAGTTCATCAAACCATAAGCACAGCTCGTCCCGCAACTGCACGCGATGTTTTACGTGTTCTGAATATGCCGGGAATTCAACTGTACGCAAGATTCTACGCTCTGTTCTAAACGTGTTTCCGTATCATTACAGCGTGTCCAGATGTTGGAAGCAGGAGACTATCAATTACGACTGGATTTCGCAAATCAATTCCTTATCCGGTACAATGAAGATAGCAGCTGGCCTTTACGCATTCTATGGACAGGTGAAGCCCATTTTTCGTACACTGATAACGTGAATTCAAAAAATTGTGTGCATTTGGCAGAGAATAATCCACATGATGTGCTTGCCCGTCCATTACACGAGGAATAAGTGACCGTGTGATGTGGTATAACGAGTACATTCATCCTCGGCCCATACTTTTTTGAAGAGGTTATTGCCGGTAATCTGCAAACGTGTACAGTAACGAGTGATCACTATCTGGACACGTTAACTCGTTACGCGATTCCCGCATTGCAACGGCAAAATGCTATATCTGAAGTTGTGTGGATGCAAGATGGTGCTTCTCCACATGTCGAGTCTTCTGTCTAACATGTGTCTTAAGTCAACAGTTTGGTGATAGAGTTATCTCCCGTCATTTCCCGTTTCCGTGGCCACCAAGGTTTCCTGATCTGACACCAATGGATTTCTGGCTGTGGGGATATCTAAAATCCAAAGCGTACCCGTTTCGTCCTCAAACTGCATCTGGTCCGCAAACTGCAATTCTGATGGCATCTGATTTGAAAGATGCCATCAGAATTGCGATTCAAGAGATTCCTATTGCCACGGTAATGTACTGTAGTGCTATCCACCATCTGCCGCATGCAAAGTCTCATCGTATATGAGGGAGGTCATGTGGAAAAATTGTGAAACACAATAAAATGCATTATTTTATGCTGCATCTGTCCTTATCGGTTGTCCTCACTTTTAGCCTATCTACCGCCGCTGATTTTCATGATGCAGTTGCCGTTCCAACGCTATATGGGGTTCTTCACAATGGAAATAACATTCCAATACAAAAAACTGGTTGTTGCCATTTCATTTTTCCGAAATTTTCTCACTGTAACCGTAACTGTTTGAGTGACACTGTTGTTTTTCATATCATTCTTGAGCGAATACCTCAAAATATCTTTTCCCAAAATTTCATTTAGTTTCTGTGAATAGTATGAAGGAGCCCAAATGTCGGGATAGTTTTTTTATAGTCACCTTGTATATACTGAAGATAATAATTGTTGAACCACTCTCGTATTATGCATTGTTTCATACCGTGTGTCCCAAAAATGACTGATGGATTTTAAAATTCAATAACTTACAAACGGTGACAGCTATTTAAAAAAATTTACAGGAGGGTTATGTATAATGTCAGGAGTTTTTTTACCGTAATTTTTTATTTTAGTTCGCATCTCAAACAATAGGTGGCGCTGACGGCGATTGAAGGCCAGATGATCAGTGCTGAGTGAAGCGTCGACCTGGCCATTAATCGCCAATTTTCGTCGGCAACCCCTACCCACGACCCAATTAGACCCAGTTTCTTGCGCGAAGCGCTGTCGCCGGCAGGCGACCACGGATAACGCCAAAATACTTTATTTACGACCCGAATAGCCTTGGACTCTGAATAGAAAATGAAAAAAATATATATCAGAAAAATTGAAACCGGAAAAATTTAACATAAAAAATAGACAAATTAAAGATATTGAAATATGGTTAGGGGCGGGTGGGGCTCCGAAGTTATCGATTTTTCGCATTAATCTTTAAAAATTTCTTTTTTTCTTTGGTTCCTCCATATTGTTGCCGTCAAGTTTTGACGGGTTCCACCTAGTATATATATATATATATATACATACATATATATACCGGGTGTCCCAAAAATGACTGATGGGTTTTAAAATTCAATAACTTGCCAACGGTGACAGCTATTAAAAAAAAAATTGCAGGAGGGTTATGTATAATGTCGGAGTTTTTTTTTTTTTAATTTTTTTTTTATTTATTTATTTTTTTTTTTACCGTAATTTTTTATTTTAGTTCGCATCTCAAACAATAGGTGGCGCTGATGACGATTGAAGGCCAGATGATCAGTGCTGAGTGAAGCGTCGACCTGGCCTTCAATCGCCGTCAGCGCCACCTATTGTTTGAGATGCGAACTAAAATAAAAAAATTACGGTAAAAAAAAAAAAACTCCTGACATTATACATAATTCTCCTGCAAAAATTTTTTAAATAGCTGTCACCGTTCCCAAGTTATTGAATTTTAAAATCCATCAGTCATTTTTGGGACACCCGGTATTAATACTCCGTCAGCGATCAAGAGAAGGTGCTTGGATTTTTAATAATATTAATGATACAAATAAGAAAGCATGGAAAATTACATTGTGAGTTCCTAATATGTTGCTTTTAAGTAAAAAATATTCGATTTTCACTTATTAATATATATATTTCTGTTGTGTGTAAAATCTTTTGTAATAATGTAAATGTTTAAATTTTTACGAAATCTAAATATTTAGAATCATGAGTATTATTGGTTATGTTTTTTATATTAAATTTTAGGCATGTATATCTATTTTGTTCCAGAAATCAATAAAGCATATTTATGCTGTTTTTGATTCACTGGACTTCCTCATACGAAAAGTGTTTTACTAAATTCACACAACGCAGGTTCTTTTCTTTTTGGAACACTTTATAAGAAACTTAATTATAAAAACATTATAATTAATAGCTTAATTACGTCCCACCTCTCTTTCCCAGAGTAGACTGTGTAAAATGATTACTAATGTTCTCAAATAATTAGAGTTGCAAAAAGTCGGTTTATTCCCGGGTTTATTTCCAACAGACCAGATTTATTCCCAGGTTTATTCCCAAAAAACCGAATTATTCCAAAAATCCCGGGGTTTTTTTAGGTTTATTCCTAAAAACCCGGTTTATTCCCGGGTTTAAACCGGGTTTTTTCTAACCTTTGCAACGCTACAAATAATTGCATTTAAATCACTCATCCTGCTCAATGATCTCCCGGTATACTTTAGTATGTTGACAGAAATAATAGTAATTATAACAATAAATGCAACTTTAGCCTTTTTTCTACACCAATTTCATTTCTTTCTAACAGACAGGAAACATTTTTTTTTTTTCAAATAGGAGTTTATCAGTCGTTTGTTCTAAATTATACTTAAACAAACATAGCTGCCTTTTTAAAACTAATCATGCCTAACAAGAAGAAACGAACCTCCACCTGCATTATTAAATAGCTGTTAGAAGAAAAGTGTTTTGATGCAATTTTTTTTATACATATCTAAGCCATAACATATTCTATTGAAATCATGATATATAATCATTGAAATTTTCTTTTACGGGATCAGAGCTGTAAATATTATTAAAAAAAAAGGAGAACAATGGTCTACTAATAGGGGCGTAAACAAAAGTGAGTGTCCCTGTTATTGAAAGAATTTCAGTGCAAACTTTCTTTCTGGCGCCATTTTTTATCTTATTTTTAGTAGACACTTTCCCTAATAATATATTTCATAAAAAAATAATCAACAGTTTTGAGGTCTCTCCAGACGCCTTCGTTAAACATAATATGTATGTACAAAACAAGAAATGATTCTATAGTTGGTTTTATGTAAGCTGAACTTTTCTGGAAGTGGCACAAAAAATCTTCAGCAATACATATTATAATAGCAATAGCCGTTTAAAATTAAATGAATACAATTATATGCCTAAGATGATGATTATCAAAATAAAGCAAAAATATAAAAAATGCCCAATTATAATTTGAGGCCTTTAATTCGTTTTTATATTTTTGAATATAATATTTAAAACTCACTATAAGTGCATTGTTCTTTTGATGGGTGGTACTTTTTTTTCATTTGCAGTCGGATTTTTTTAAAAACGACGTATTCGAAAATTGTAAATTTTATGAAGCATTTTCACTGATCAGATGGGAGATAAATAAGGGCTTTGCAACGGTTCTCTATAATAAATTTTGAATGACAGAAGAGTTCGCGGCAGATTTCTTAACAGAAATTCAGAAAACTTTCCAGGATATATGCAACATTTCCGTGTTTTCAATGGATGTAAAAAAGTTGCAAAATTAGTGAAATATCAGTATTTGGTTTCAATGAGATGACAATTCGCACATCGTAAATTTATCTGCTACATCACGTTATAAGATGTTATAGTTAAGGGGATACAGTACCTTGAAATTGGTCAAAATATAAATTTCCTTTAAAAAAATATTTTTTGAAAGCTTCTTTAATTCTAAATATTTTGACAGTTCATTTTTACCAATATGACAATTATATCACGAGATATTGTAAATTCTCTTATTAGCTACAGCGCAATTAACCATACAAATGAAAACTTCAAACTGATTTTTCTCCCTTTTCGTATTTTTATAACTTGCTTGTTTGATAAACAATAAGACTTTTTTTTCTAATTTAGATAGAGGTTTGAATCACAGTATTTTTTATTTTCATTTAATTTTTAGTGTTATGTATTGTGCCACCACATATATTACAATATCATTCAAAATTGAAGACATGGTTTCATAAGTACAGTAACCCCTTAAAAAAGTTAAACACAGTTAAAAATTTACCAGAAACTGTGCAGTTATTCGATTGTTTTGATAAAAAATGATAAATAATCATAAATTGTAACTCTTTAAATCCCCATAAATAAACTCTATTCAGACCAAAATGTGGAAATTAATCAAAGCAAAATATTTGTACTTAGAAAAAGTAGTAGAAATTTTAAAATAGTTAATTAAAAAAATAATTTTAATAAAATAGGCGGTTGTACATTTTTTAAGAATTTTATTTAATTTTTAGCGTTGAGTATTGTGCTATAACATATATTAGAATATTATTCAAAATTGAAGAGATGGTTTCAAAAGAACTATGTCCCCTTAAAGAAGTTATACACTGTTAAAAAAAATTACAACATACTGGTCCAGTCATTCGATTGTTTTGATAGAAAACGGGTAAATAACCATATATTGTAAGTCTTTAATTCCCCATAAATAAACTCTATTCTGACCAAATATGCAGAATAATATAGTAAAAATAGCAGAAATGTACTATGAATCCATTTAAACATACACAAATTTATATATATATAATTTTTCATACAGCACTATGGTATTTTTTTTCTATGTTTGACGATGTATTATTCCCGGATTGCGCTTTTAATGTTTGAAAACAGCTAATTTTCTGTATGTACTTTGCGATATAAAGTTTCGATTTGCTTGTTTAATTCTAAGTGTACTATATAATTAATATAAAACAAACTTTTATGTACATAAATTATGGCTTAAAGTTGGATAGTTTTTAGCTCACAGGCTATAAAAGCCTGAGAGCTTATGTGCCCTCCCGTTCTGTATGTATGTACGTTAGGGTGGGTCGAAAAAATCGAATTTTTTCAAATCAACTAATAATAGCGCGGAAAAGTTGCCTTTTGTAATTAGAAGGATAACGCAAAAAAGGTTTTTGAAATCGGTTAATATCTTTTGGTCGCGCATCGCACTTGAAGTTCGGAAAATTTGACCAAAAATCACATTTTTTGAAATTAATGATGAAAATTTAAAAAATTTCGATCCTACTTCTAATAGTGCGGAAAAGTTTCCTTTTACAACTAAAAAGATAACGCAAAAACTTTTTTGAAATCGGTTAATATCTTTAAGTTGCGCATCGCACTTGAAGTTTGGAAAATTTGATCAAAAATGACATTTTTTGGAATTAATGAGGAAAATTTAAAAAAATCGAACTTGCTTGTAATAGTACGCTAAAGTAACTTTTTACAATTAAAAAATAACTTTTTTCATTTTAAAATCTGTTATACCTTTAAATCGTGCATCGTACCTGAAATTTGGAAAATATGATCAAAATTGACATAGGCTGATTACAAAAACAACTGACAAACCGATTTTTTTCTATTCCAATTGCTCAGTGCGCATATGAGCTGTGAACACAGCTGGTTTTCAGGCTTGTCATGTAATTACCACAAACAGTTACGTTATATCAAGGAAAAATCGGTGTTAAAAGCTATCGAAGATCTAATAGGGAAGGCACATTTCTTTAATTCAGGAGCCGGATGATCAAAATATGTTGGTCATCTAACGCCTATGAATGGAACCGGAAAAAATATTGTTGAAAGTATCGTTTTATATCTGCCTCAGAAGAATATCTCCTTAGATGAAGTCCTTGTATTTGGATCTGATAGCTCCTCTATCAATACGGGATTGAAAAAAAGGGTTATTCGAAATTTGGAAGTGAAGATACGCAGGTCCTTGCAGCGGTGCATTTTCTTGTTGCATTTCATGTAATTGCTCTTTAGGTAATTGTTTTAATGCATTGAAGATAAAAACAAACGGCCAGCATTATTTTCTCGTCCTATAGGCAAGCAACTACCTGCTTGCGAAAGACAACCTGTCATCAAGTTTGAATCAGTCAATTGCTCTCGCCCAATAGTGACTGTTGAAAACCCAAATGACCTCAGTAAAGATCAAAAATATCTTTTTAAAATATCAAATGCTGTGTGATCGGGCTTCTGTCCTGAGGATCTTTCTGTCCGAGATCCAGGGACCATTTCTCATTCCCGGTGGCTAACGACCGCCAATCGAATTCTCAGACTGTATATATCCACAGAAAACCCTAGGCCTGAAACATAGCAGTTAGTTTTATTCATCATAAAAACATATGTGCATGTATGGTTTGAAATTAAGAATAATAATTCCATTAATCAAAAGATATACACAAGACAATAACAACATCGCACTACCTATCAAAAAGTCTGCAGGAAGTTACAGACCCTGTTATTGAGGGTAACGCTTACTTCACTCATCCATAAAACCTACTATTGGCAATGATTGCAGATGAGAGGGAGCATGTGCGAGAGTTAGTATTACAACAAGTTTTGAAAGCAATGAAACTGGTGACAGAACAAGTGGCAACTGTGAGAGATTTTGTGATACGCAAGTTAAAATTTGGCGCTAAGGATTAGACTGAACTAATTGGTTGGTCGAGCTGCAAAGTTACTTCACCAACTTTTTACACAGAATCAGTCCAGAGAGAATTTTCTCTTTTATTGAATCGAAATCTCTCCCAGAATTGGAAATGAAAACAATAAGGGCGTTTCCGTACCACACACACAGGCGGTGGAATGATGTGTGAAACTTGTGAAGGCTTCTGAAAAAGGATGTGGCTCTAATAGCAGATACGGCTATATTAGATCATCTTTGCTTTCGCGATCACTTATGTCAACATTTGATAATAAATCTCACTACAAGGCTTTACACGAGGTAAAAAATGAAGGTAAAAATAACCAGTTTCTAAAATTACTATAATGCAAATAGCCTAATATTGCATAAGTAAAACTTGTTTAAAATTGATTTAAATTTTTTTGTTGAAGAATGTCTCATTAAGTAGTGTTCTAAATCTGTTCAATATAAATGTTTAAATAAATAAAATAGCTAAAAATAAATACTTTTCTAATTTTTTTCGTAATTTATAAACAATGTATTATGAAAAATTATTAACCAATTTTAAAATTGATTTTTTTTTACGTTTCTATGCATATAATGGAACATTTTTATGTTATTAGAAAAAAATGAGAAAAGAAGACGACTTTTCATGTTCTATATGAAACATTGTCAATTTTCATAAAATTTCGCTAACTTAAATGGACTTAAAGGTATTAATAGATTTAAAAAAGAAAAAAAAGTATGTTTTAATTGTAAAAGGTTACTTTAGTGTACTATTACAAGCAAGTGCGAAATTTTTTAAATTTTCCTCAATAATTCCAAAAAGTGTCCTTTTTGATCAAAATCTCCGAACTTCAAGTGCGATGGGTGACCTAAAGATATTAACCGATTTCAAAAAAAGTTTTTGCATTATCTTTTTAGTTATAAAAGGAAACTTTTCCGTACTATTAGAAGTGGGTTCGAAATATTTTAAATTTTCATCATTAATTTCAAAAAATGTCACTTTTGGTCAAATTTTCCGAACTTCAAGTGCGATGCGCGACCTAAAGATATTAACAGATTTCAAAAACTTTTTTTTCATTATCCTTCTAATTACAAAAGGCAACTTTTCCGCACTATTAATAGTGGATTTGAAAAAAATCGATTTTTTCGACCCACCCTAATGTACGTACGTTCGTGCGTGAGTCACGATAACTCATGATACAAGTATCCGATCCACTTGAAATTTTGTATATGGGTATATTCTGATAAGGAGCTTCCCTGATTAATTTTTGGAGTTCGTTCGATATGTATAAGAGGGGGAACGGGGGCTCATGCCTCTCCCCTTAATAGATATAAATGGGTTTTTCATGCTGAATTATCAGTTTTCGTTCAAAATTTAGATATAGGATCGTTCTGATGAGACGCCTCCGTGATTAGTATCAGGTGCTCATTGGATAAGTATAAAGAGGTGGAATTGGGGGGGGGTAATGCCCTTCTCCTTGATTTGTATAAATGTGTTTTTCATGCAGAATTTATTAGATTTCACTCAAATTTTAGATATAGGATCCTTCTCATGAGGGCATCGCCATGATTTGTTTTGCAAGTTTTTTGGATAAGTCTAAGTGGGGGGAAATGGGAAGTAACCCCCTTTAATTAAAGTTAATGGCGTTTTCCCGCAGAATTTACCGATTTCATTCAAATTTTGGATATAGGTTCATTCTGATAAGGCGCTTCTCTGATTGGTTTTAGGAATTCATTGGATAAATATAAATGGGGGATCAGTGGGATTACTCTCTTAATTTATTTAAATGTTTTTGCAGAATTAACCAATTTGCTTCAATTTTCGGATACAGGTTCATAGTGATAAGATGCTTCCCTAATTAGCTGCGGGGTTCTTTTGTTAACTACTTATTTAAGGAGCACTTGCGATTACACCCCCCCCCTTTCTTAAACTTGTTAAGCTGGTTTTTATGCAGAATTGTCCGATTTATTTTTAATTTTGGGTGTAGGTTCTTTTTGATAAGGCGATAACCCCTCTTAAATTATATAAATGGGTTTTTATTAAGAATTTTCCGATTTGCTCTGAATTTTGAATATAGAATTTTTATATTATGTCCCTGATTAGTTTAGGGGTACAATGATTATGTATAAAAAGGGGAAATGGTGGGTGATGTTTCCCCTCCTTAATTTGTTTTTTGGACGGAATTAACCTTTGAAAATATAAAGCTGTAATGTACAATTAGTATCCGTAGTCTGTGAGCTAAATGCTATCAGTTTAACTTTAATATTCCTTTTATTCCTATTATTTCTTTTTTACTTATCCATCATACGTAATATGTGATAGGTGTTGGAATCGTTTTGAAAATCACAAAAAATTGACGGATTTACACGTTGCAGAAACTGGAGATTCCGGAAAAAATATTTTTAGAAAAAAAATTGACATCCCTCTGTCTGTCTTTAAAAGCTCTATCTCCCGAATTGAGTTTGAATTAGACTTGAAATTTGGTGTGTACTTAGTATGTAACAATGGAAAAAAACCTATTGAATATGAAGAGCCTTGATTATCCGGAACTTCTTTTTTGACCTCTCAAAAAATTCATTCTGGTGAAAGGTATATAAATTTTTTTATACATTTTTATATTTAAGAACGGCTATAAAATACAGTTAAATAATAATAATAAAAAAAAAAAAAAAAAAAAAAAACATTCGTAATTTTTTTTTTTTTTTTTTTACGTTCGATTTTTTATGACCCTGTATTTTATTCAGATTTCAATTAGAATATATATTTTCGGATTTTTAGAAAAAAATCATCCGACGCAGTAACGTGTTAGTTAATAGGTTTATCATTTTTGGAGTTATAAGGATGTTTCTTTTGCTAGTTGAAAACCATCGACCAAAAAACTATCGCCAAACTATAAGATTAAATGCCAATAATTGCTAATCGAAAATGTCCCATTCACTTTACATTAAATATGTTACACGTGTTTGTGTGTCATCAACTCATTTTTAATTTCGTGTTTTATTTGTATTTTCATTTATCTTATACTAATTTATTTGTTCTTTCGTTATTTATATATATATGTATATATGCCAATTTGTATAATTTACGAATAGTTTGGCGATTTATGAAATTTGTCGACAAGATAATCAAAAAGTACCCGCAATTCAGTAATAAAACATTACTATGTATTAAAAATATTTAAATATACGTTTAACTTTTACTTTGGAATTGCAATGAATTTTATAAATAGTTTACACATGCTTTATATTAATACTAGCTGAACCGCCTGGCGTTGCCCGGGACCCATTATGATAAGCTTAAACAAACACTTAACATTATACAATCACCGCAAGAAAAAATCTTGACACTTGCGATTTAAGACGTTTTGTTAAATATCTAAAAATATACATGAGGAAAAACTCCGAAACTCCAGATGTATAAACAAAATAGTTACTAGTCATATATTTTCGTGAAGAGTTTTCTCCGAAATCCAACAGGGAACCGTCAAGAAATCGAAAAAGAACGAAGATCTTTTGGATAACCCTGTCAAAACTCACGAAGCAAAACAGTTCAAACTGCAGATTATGATTAAGTGGCTTATTGTAATAATCTGTGTTAATTTTTATGAATATAGCATGTAAACTTGTAGAAAAATTAAGGTTTTTATAAAAACGGTTGCAAATTTTTAGTTTATAATTTGCAGAGTTCTTCATAAAATACAATGTTCTTTTCAGAAAATATGACAATCAACATTGTACATAACACCCTGTAATCAGAATTAAAAAATAATAAACATTGTATGATACATGAGCAGGTTTACTAAATAAGTTTTTACTCTGCATTCGTGCGTCAACGCGGTCCCAAAAACGGTCCCAAAATTTTCCAAGTTTTTTGCTTATAATTTGCAGAGTTCTTCCTAAAAAACAGTGATCTTTTCAGAAAATATGAGAATCAACATTGTACATATATAGTAATACTAATAATATAAATTCTACAAAATGAAACCTAAATGAAACAGGTATCCCAAAAATGAAGATCGAATTAAATGGAAGCAATATATTAAAAATTTATTATCACAAAAACTTAACGGCTACCTGAAACGGGCCTCAAGGGTCCAGGATTATAAGTGAAAAGTAAAAAGGTGAGGATACCTAAATGGAAAAAGGTCACTCAAAACGAAGAAGATTAAATAAAAAGGGGCCAAGTTATTAACAATTTGGGAGCCTAAATGGGTCAAATTTGGTCCCTAAAATTTGTAAAAGGCCCAGGGTCCCCGGCCCTTAAAATATTAAAAATCTGAGCCTCAGGTGCATTAGGACCTGTCTTGGACAATACTCACCTAAAACTTCAGATTTCTACGTGCGGTTGATTTTGCTAGCCATCGCAGACACACACACAGACAGAACGTTTTGTTATTTTATTAACGTAAGATTTTATATTATGCATATTCATGATAAGTAAGTATTACGGTGGCCCCCAACGACCAGTTTTATATAAAATTCGTATACTGTATCTTCGTAAATGTTCTGTCATCTTTTTCATATCGGCCTTATTATGACCTCCGATCCTTATTGATTTTCTACAAGATTTACATCTGATGAAATAGTATTACATTTCATAGTAGAGGTTGTAGATAACAAAATTTAAGACTTTTAATGTTCCAAATACCAGTATGAATATTTATAAATACATAGATAACAATCTGTTTTATAGACCTTGTTTATTAAACTCCAAATGTTTAGAAGTTCTTTGGCCTATAGTTGTGATGTAACAGTTCCTTGACCTACAGTTTCTGTGTAACAATTCCCTGTCCTACAATTCTTTACAGTAAGAATGCAGACTTTTGCACAGCTAACAGTAATAAGGGAGAATATGTAGGGTGGAGCGAAAAAAATATTTTTTTGAAAATCAAAAACGGGTAGGTGCCAAAAGTTGCCTTTATACTAGTACATCAACTGCGTGAAATTTTACCGCTGAAAAAAATGGCTTGAGTCTGCGCTTTTGCTCCAAAAATCAAAATTTTGGGTAAAATTTGCCATTTTTTGCCATTTTTTCAAAAAAATTAAATTCCTACTGAGCTGGTTAGTATTTAAAAGTGTTGCTTAGACCTTTATATTTATCTGCTTAACATATTTAAACCATAAAACAATATCTGTAGTCTGTATAATTGGAGCAAATCTGACAACTTTTTGTGAAAAATCAGCGTTAACCTCTCTATTGGAGCATACAACGAAATGTTGTTTTGAATGCATTTCTTACCTAGCTGCTTTCAAAACTACTGTGTATATAACTCATAGAGGTGGTTGCATTATCCCACACGTCTCAACCACCCAATCATCTAGGCCCAGTGTTTTATTTATGTATTGAATTGTTATTTTTTTTTTCCGAGTATAAGTTTTCTATGTATCAAAGTAATTTATCTCTTCTTTGTATTCACTGACTTTGGATAATTTGGATCATACTGGTGTGACCTGCTCCACGTATATTTTTATATCATGTATAACAGAAGACTAGCTGAGTAATGTATATAATGGGTATGTTCTTAATTGAACCTATTCAGCAGTCTATTATCTTCATTAAAATTTCATACAATTAGTACATTATGATTGGAAGTTCTGCTATCACAACATTCTTTCAATCAATTACATTTTATATGCAATGATTTGCCTAATAATTGATTGTATGAATTCAATTTCTAGTATGTCATCATTTATTGAACCTATTACATTGAATATATGCTGAGAAGCTAGCTGTTTAATATTATGACGATCGTCACAGAGGATTGCAAACAAAATTTGCGTGTAAAACAACAATACTTCTAAAGAAGTTTTAGCATGCTTTATGTCGTTTCCTGTATTGTTCCGTAGTCTAGTAATTTCTAATAAGATTTTAGATCTATTATTCAGGTGTGTTGTACATTTGGTATAAAACATCCCGCGATATAAACTTGGATTATACATTTTGTGAGTGAACATATAGACGCTGATTGCCAATCTGTGCTTATATAAAGCGGAAAATTTTATTAACTTTATGAGCTGTCTTTTGTGTGAGATGTTTTCTAAATTCCTATTCGCCATTTTTTCTGAGAAATGGCTTTCCTTATGAATTAGCTTTGCAATCTCCGACAGAAATTTCTAGTCTGTCCTGAGTATCTTTTTCTCAATTTGAGAAAATAATTTTTCAAAATTATTCTCTATTTTATAAAAAAAAAAAAAAAAAAAAAAAAAAAAAAAAAAAAATGAAAAAAAAAAAAAGAAAAAAAATGCAATAGGAAGTGAATAGTGCGTAAACAAAGATTTTCCTTATTGATCCAGTGAATCATGTAGCTTAGAACGTTTTATATCGACTTCTCTAATAATTGACGCAGAGGAAATTCACTGGAGTTTAAGTAGCGAATAATTCAATATTATACACAATTCTAAGCTTAGCCCATGCAAAATGATTCACAGTGACAAATAAAATTCTCCTAATTTTAAATGAGCACTTATAGTCGATTAGAATCCGTACATTCCCTCATAAAGTACTATGTATTATAAGTTTATGCCCAGGACATTTCACCATCAAATGTTGTCCATTCATAAAAAGGGGATCTAAAAGTTAATAGGAAATTACCTGGATACAAAAACACTTACAAAACGGCATAAAACTAATGCAAAAAAAGGTTATTTACAACAGCGGTTGCTTTACACATGGAGAACAAATTTTCATTGCAATTCTCTCTGACGATCACCATCACATTAAACAGCTCGCTTCTCAACATATAAAAAATGCAAAAGTACAATAAATGATGGCATACTTATAGTTGAAATATCTGAAATCATCTTTGAAGCAAATCATAACGTAAAAAAAAAAAAAAAAAAAATACAATTGACTGAAAAAATGTTGTGGTAACAGAACTTCCAATCACTATTCATCAACTGAATGCAAGTTTGATAAATATAATAGATGGCCGAATAGATCCCTTTAATAATATTCCCGTACATTACTCTGCTTGTCATTTTTTGTATAATTTTTTTGTATAGTTACAGCAGCATGTGGATGCAAAGAACAGATGAACAAGGTGGAAGCATCGAAAACATGCCAAATTTTTATAAAGAAAATCACAAATCAATGTATAAATAAAACACTGTACTAAGATGATCGAATAGTTGGGCCGGGTGGTATAGGAAATATAGCCACCTCCACGACGCATGTCCAAGGTAGTTTTGAAAAAAAAGCTGTACTAAAAACAACAATTCGTTGTATGACAGTATGACCCAATAGAGTGGTAATACTGTTTTATTACTAAAAGTTGTCTGTTTTGCTCCAGCTTTAGGGAATAAACATATTTTTTTTATAGTTTAAATATGTTAAGCAGATAAATATAAAGGTCTAAGCAACACTTTTAAATACTAACCAGCTCTGTAGGATTTTTTCAATTTTTTTGAAAAAATGACAAATTTTACCCAAAATTTCGATTTTTGGAGCAAAAGCGCAGACTCAAGCCATTTTTTTCACGCAGTTGATGTACTAGTATAAAGGCAACTTTTCGCACCTACCCGTTTTAGATTTTCAAAAAAAAATTTTTTTCGCTGCACCCTAATATGTATGTATGTAGATTCAGGAGCACACTCGGTTCTTTTATTTATGGGTTTTATTGAAGAAGAAATCTTGTATGAATATGAATTTGTAACTAATAAAAATGTTCTTACACCTGTTTATTGAAAAAATGCTGCATAGAAGAATTTACAGTTGAAATGCACATGAATAAAAATAAGATATGTTAATAATTTAGTTCATAGCTTTATCACTTTGTTACATATTTAAGAATGTAAAATTGATAAAAATTTACTTAAACATGTGTCGTGGATGACAGCATACTTTGTTTCCAAATAATTATTAAATTTCTTAAGTCTAATTTAACAATTTATAAAATAATTCCCGGTCCTAGATTTGTGGCAATAAAATTATTTTCAAAGATGAATAACAGAAACAGTGTACAATGAAACCATCTAATCGTAGTTTTTGATCCAATTATATAAATTTATTATGTTTAATTTCACAATTTATAAAATAGTTTCCGGTCTTTTATATGTACCACAATATAGTTGTTTTTTAGAGATGGAATAAAAAGAACAATGTACTACGGATGTTTACGGATGTCTTACATAATCACATAAATATCACGTGTTCAAATGTTTACAAAATTACTAAAAAATTTATTCTTTATTGAATATGTTTACGTGTTTAAAATTATGTTTAAACGTGAATCAGACATAAGTTATGTTCTCTTTCACAAAGCTAGGAAATATCATCTGCACAAAATTGCTTGCATCTGATCATAAAAGGATGATAGTAGCCAATTCATTGAGCAACTGACATTACTTAGACGTCACTGATGCATGAAGATTCACAATGAATATTTAAATCACTCATTACAATTACGATAAAAAGTTCTGCATGGAGGCGCTTATCAACCATTGTGTTGAACAGTAATCATTCTTAATTTGAGAACAACTTCTTGTAATCGACATAGCAGATTCAGATAAAATAACTTTCAGTCTAAAAATAGTTGGCTGTAACGTAGTTCTTCATATCACCTTTTCTGGAAAAGGAAGAGCTAAAAAGATCAGATGCAAATATTTAATTTTGCTACCCTTTTTTTTTTGAGTTTCATATGTGAAAGAAATTATTAAGACAGGGTATATGTTTTACGCAATAGCGTGCTGAAATAAATAGTGTTTAATTGATGCTCATATTTTTTATCATCTTGTCGAACGTTGTTACATAAGGTATAATTATTGTAAGTATAGATAGCTTAAAATCGGAAGCATATAATGAACTTGTTACTATGTGGCTTAAAATCCACTGAAAAATATTCTGACTTCAAAAATATAACTTGCTTTTTCTGTATAAATGTTCAATAACGTTTTTGTAAGTGACTGAAAAATTATAACTGCATATATATATTAATTTTTTTTATCATAAAGCATTTTCCTGAACTCACATTCTTTTTATAGTCACAGCTTAAAATAGATTATCACGATTAATTTTTTTTTACTGTTATCTGTAAATAATCTTTAAAAAAGTAATATTTCCCCCGAGGTGAATAGTTGAGCACTCATGTAAAATTGTTTTAAAAATGGTTTCATAGATTGATTCGAATAAATTATAGCAGATATTAAGTAAATTTTGATTTAAAATGCATTTTTCTCAATACACATTCTTTAAAATTTTTGATTTTAAAATATATAATGATTTTTTTACGTTTTTCTTTAAATAATCTACTATTTTTTTTTCAGGAATTAAGAACAGTTTTTATTCTGAGAACACGGACACATATTACATAACATTTCAATATTCTATTCCGCGAATACTGGAAAAAAGTATTTTCGTACCATACTTCATCAGTGGATAATTTACGACCAGTTAGTTCTTTCGTTTTTACGCAGTGATTCATCTGAAAGAATTATCACAATTAATCACAGAATTATCCGAAAACATTAGAAAAGTTCGTAACTTTGAAATTAGTGCTCGCGATGGGATACGTATAGCAGCGATATGTTTAAACGATATACGTATATCCGTATAATACGTTTTTCTGCTATACGGATACCTTAAAATATACGTTTAAACGTATCCGGATGCGTATAAGGCGTATCGGTTAAACGTATATTTAAGAATACGTATACTTAGTGTATACGTATATTCCACGTATCGTATCTAATTTAAATATTGGACTTCATCAGTCTTATGTCACTGAATGGAGAACAATTTGGAAATCGGTGGTGTTACGACAGGAATGTGCATAGTATGTTTTATACGTACGAAATCGAGCAATGAAAAGCGTATATTTTTTAAAACAGTTTGCAAAAATTTCACAAAATGTCAGACTCCTGATTGGCCAATCTCGTTTCACTAACAGTGAAATATCTATTTTCAAAATAGAGAGTTATTACCATGAATTGCAAAAGTATTTTGCAACATTATACTTTGAATTTATTTGGATTTTTTTTTTCTTTCATCTCATGGTAATGAGCTCAGATACCCAGTTATTTTACATTTTGTGCAGGTAATATATACAAATTGTATCCATTGTAAATAACCAGAAAAATTAAACACTTTTTAAGCAAAGAATGAGAGTATAACTGTTTGAGATTTATTGTGAATTCTTGTTAAATTTAGCTTTTTCTTTTTAATTTTTAAAAAAATCTTCATTCACTTATTTTTTTACACTCAAGATTGCACCCGAGCGTAAATGCTATTCTTTCCATGGAGCTAATATTTTTTTAACTCTGTTAATGTATAATGAAATTTCATTTTTTTTTAATCTGGACATTCGTAGTATGTTTTATTCGAAACGAGATGGAACCCGTCGAAAGACGACGTTAAAAATAAGTTTTAAAATGACTCCATCAATTCATTCTTGGTTTCAATTTCATTTCTCTGATACTTATCAATTGTTTTAAGCTAATAAATTTTTATGTAAAAATGGAGAAAGTATTTTTCTATTACGTTAGGACAAATTTGCAGATGAAACAGAAATTTAATTAGCTTTCGATTGATTATTTCTTTGCATAGTTTCCTCGCTCACATTTCATAATTGGGATGACTGACAAGAAAGGTCTCCAGACTGCGCATACTCAGATTTTTCTGAAAAAAAAATACTAATTAAATTATTCATGTATTTAAAAGAGTATCGATGAAAATTGGGGTCGGAATTGCAGTAGAAAACATGTAAAAAAATACTGCCGAATATTTGGCGTAAAAAAACAAAAGTGTCACACTATTTGGCGAGCAGCACTTTTCCCTATCAAAAGCAAACGATTTTAATGGAATTGAAAATTTTTGGATTTTTAGATTCCGTTTAAATATTATTTAATGAATTTAAACATAATCTATTAAAGAGTTTAATGAATTTTAGTAATTTCATTTACCTCTGGAAAAATATTTAACAATTAAACAACGTGATACATAATTAAAATATAACGCGCGTGATTTTTATTTATTTATTTATTTTTTTTAATTTTTAAATTTCATTTGTAATAGTTTATTGTCATTTTCCATCTTTGTGTTTATTTGTATTTTCTTTTTTCTGATGATGATTGAGTAAATTCAATCGAAACATGTAAAATTATTAAGATCTTTTAATGTTTTATTAGTATTTAACGTCCTTTATAGCAATTAAATACTTTAATGCATATTTTTGAAATGCAATTGAAACCATTTAAAATGTAAAAGCAAAAATGAGTTAGATTATGTCAAATTTAAAATTCAATGATAAAAATCATAGGCTAATAAAATATATCTCATAAATATACAGGCAATGCCGCAGAATACTATAGATATTGAATGTTATTTCAATAATATTTATCAAATTTATCAATGGTAAGCAACAAAAGTATTATTGTTTTCGTTAGTAGTAAGGAAAGGAGAGTACGGGCTCAGCCGCAGGAGGCACGGAGGCACCGTGCCTCCTGCGGTGCCTCCTGAGCCCACCGTCCCACCGCCAACTTCCTGCACCCACCATGCGTCCCCCTCGACGATCGCCCCCTAGCGAAAAAAAAGAACATTCTATTATAATAGAGAAATGAACGACCTTCCCTATTTCTATTATCAATCACATCTCAACTCGAGCAGTACCTCTCTTTAACTGACATTTCCTCTCCTTAACGACCATTCTCTCCCTGAAACGGTCATTACCCCTGTAAGCAGTCATTTCTAAAACTATATAAATCTTTTTTTTTCGATGTTATTTTTAAAAGGTTGTTAAACATCGAAGTGATTAGTGCTTTGTGTGTTTATATATTGATGTGCGCTGTTTTTTCACTTGTTTATATTTTTACTAAAGTTGATAGACTAGCAGTAGATTTTAAATTAAATTTTAACGATACAGAGAATTTTACCCATTAATATCATATTATGGAGAAAAGTTATCAGGATCCAAGTCAAACTGCTAGTTCTGGAGGAGTGGACGCTCTTCATTGAGCAGTTCACGGTAAGGTATCTAAGAAAAAAATTAAATCTTGGTTAGAATGGGTTGGTGCTTACACTCTTCATAAACCTGTACGCAGAAAATTTCAAACAAATCGAGTGATTGTGTATTCTATAGATCAGCAGTGGCAAGCGGATTTGGTAGATTTAACTTCTTTACAGAAATTTAATGACGGGTTTCGTTACATTTTAAAATGCATTGATATTTTATCTAAGTATGCATGGGCTTACCCCTTGAAATTGAAACGTGCTGAAGATATAGTAGCAGTGTTTGAATCCATTTTTCGAACAAGGAAACCAAAGTATTTGAATACTGACGCAGGTAAAGAATTTTTAAATTCTCGTTTACACAAGTTTCTCAAGCAACAAGGTGTTCGATTTTTAGGACTTTTAACAATACGAAAGCTTGTGTAGTGGAAAGATTTAACCGCACTCTGAAAACTAAAATGTGGAAATATTTTACAACGCATCACACTTATCGATATATTGATGTATTGGATCAATTTTTAGATAGTTATGATCACACCTACCATACCACTATTAAGAGAGCCCCAAGTGAAGTGAATAGGGATAATGAAAGTGAAGTGTGGTTTTCTATTTACGGTAATATGTCAAAACTGAAAAGGAAACCTTGTGTTTTTAATTCAGGAGGCTTAGTACGTGTTTCTAAACATAAAATGACTTTCGAGAAAGGATATGAAACAAATTGGACGGAAGAACTATTTTTAATAAAAGAATGTGTCACGAGAATTCCTCCAGTTTACAAAATTAAAGGTTTATTAGACGAACCTATTGAAGGAACTTTTTATGCAGAAGAATTACAAAAAGTACAGCCAAAAAACCACTTTGACATTGAAAAGATTCTGAAAAAACGTAAAAGAAAAGGACAACATGAATATCAAGTTAAGTTTAAAAGTTATGGTTTCGGAGGATTTTTTCGTTCACTTTTCCGTGCAGCTGTACCTTTATTTAAATCGGGTGCTAAAGCAGTTGGAAAGCAGTTATTTCATACCGGTGTAGATGTGCTAAATGATATTTCTCAAGGTGATAATATTAAAACAGCGGCTAAACAACGATTTAAGGAAGACGGGAAAAATCTGACAGACAAAGCAGCAGTTAAAGTGAAATCTATGATTGGATCAGGTCAAAGGAATAAAAAACGAAAGAGACCTCAAAATTCTCTAAGTCGCGCAAAAGCCAAGAAAGTGAAATCACACGATATTTTTGCTTAAAGATGTCTGGTCTTATTCATAAAGATTCTCCCGTTTGCGTCAAATCTGAACTAGACTTGTTTATGATTCCACCTACGCAAACAGCTATAGAAAAAGGTCACTTTGTAGAATATCGTACATTGGCTACCATATCTGAGAATGGGCCAGTTGAGTTTAACATTACAGGCAATAGTGAAAATTATATTGATTTATCAGCATCTTACCTTTACGTGAAATTAAAACTAACTAACGCTGATGGAACCCCCTTACTCGACAAGACACCTGTGGCACCTGTTAATTTCTTTTTACAAGCATTGTTTTCTCAAGTAGATGTGAGTTTGAACGAAAAAGTGATTTCCTCTTCTAGTAATACTTACCCGTATCGTGCTTACATCGAGACTTTACTGAATTATGGAGAAAATGCTAAGAAAACTTTACTTTCTTGCGAATGTTTTTTCAAAGATGAATGTTTGGATGCAGCCAATCCTACGCTTACCGATAACCCAGGACTTCATAAAAGAAAAGAATTAACTTCAAAAAGTAAAGTTTTGGATATGATAGGCCCACTACATTGTGATATATTTCAACAAAATAGACTTTATTGAATATGGTAGATTTGAAAATTAAAATGACACGTAGCAAACCCAATTTTTGCTTGATGGCTGATAAAGTCGGAGATAAAGCACTGATTATAAAGTGGTGTTACAACACGCTTCTTTGTTTATTCGAAAGGTGAAAGTTAGTCCAGGTGTTTCTATCGGATACGCTAAAGCGTTATAGAAAAGTAATGCTAAATATCCTATCGATAGAGTTTTGTGTAAAACATACTCAATATCGAGTGGAAGTTGGTCTTTTATCCAAGATAACGTATTCTTAGGATCTATGCCTAAACGTGTAATTATAGGATTATTAGAAAATTCAGCCATTAACGGACAGTATGACCTTAATACGTTTTTATTTAACCACCACGACGTCAACTTTTTAAGTATTTACATTGACGGACAACCAGTACCATCTAAACCATTAGAATTAAATATTAACGAAGGAAATTACATTGCAACCTACCATCGATTGTTTCCCGGTTTTAACCGAGATAATGGAAAATATCTATCTAGAGAAGATTATGCTGAAGACACACTCTATATGCATTCGATTTAAGTCCGGTTTTATGTGATGGTTCACACTGGAATTTACAACATCAAGGAAATTTAAGAGTTGAAATTAAATTTTCTTCAGCACTTACATCAACTATTTCCGTTCTTATCTATTCAGAATTTGAAAACATTATTGAAATTTCTAAGTCAAGACATGTGTGACTTTCCAAACTAGACAAAGATGAACTCTCAACAGATTAAAGACATTTTATCTCATAACAAATACACTAAGAAATATTTTTTAGATGTGTTTCCCAGCGATATGCTCCCTAACACAATTAAGCAATACCCCTGCTGTTTCGTATGCAACGTCGATTCTTCTGATCAACCCGGTAGTCATTGGCTTGCTTTCTACATAACTTCACCTAGAAGAGTAGAATTCTTTGATTCTTATGGAAATACTCCAGACTTTTATCAAGGACCTATTTCAGACTTTACTTGAAAATTCTCTCAAGTGGTTTTTAACCCTTTAACATTACAAACAAATGTTACAGCTGTTTGTGGTCAATAAACAATTTTTTTCCTCCTCTGTAGATGTAGAGGTAAATCTCTGAAAAAGTTTTTGTGACAGTTTGTATCTGAAAACTTATGTAACGACCAAAGAGTGTATAATTTTGTTGCCAAACGATTTCATGTGTATGTGAATTTTTATCAATAAAAAGTCTTATAAAATACCATATCTTTTGTGTTTGTATTTATTTGTTATGGATTTCCCAAGCCATCAATACCCCTTCACAGCTGTTTTAGCAGGACCTTCGAAAAGTGGGAAATCTTTTTTTATAAAAGATTTCATCTTCTTTAAAACATATATTGTTCATTGTAGGTTTCCTAACTAATTATGAAGAATATTTAGGAACCAATACATTGTTCATTATAGATGATCTTATGTGTGAAGGTAGTGATGATCGTCGACTTACAAATTTATTTACCAAGGGGAGTCATCACCACAATTTAAGTATTTTTTTTATCACACAAAATTTTTTTTGTATAAAGGAAGGAAACATCTTCTATTGAATGCTGACTATCTTTTCCTATTTAAAAACAGACGTGATTTAAATCAAATCACATGTTTAGGAAGACAATTATATCCACGAAATCATAATTTTTGAAAGAAGTTTACGCAGATGCTACCCGAAAACCTTTTACCTACTTATTAATTGATTTAAAAAATGAAACAGATGAAGAACATCGGTTAAGAACACAAATCTTACCGAATCAAAATCAGTATTATTACACTCTGAAATATAAATAATTGAGAAAAACGGCAGACTCATCATTTCATAAAATGTCACCGATCCGTAAACAGGTCAAGGATTTACAGCTAATTCACTCATGTCTAAAAGCATTGCGCAAGCAGTTACTGAAAAAGGCTACCTTCAAAAGTGGTTAAAACCATCTGTGAATGTTCTTTAAATGTGTTAAATGAAATATACCAATTTCACATTATCAGAAGAAGCAGCTTGGAAAACACAAATATCTTCTAAGAAAATTAGCCTCTAAAAAAGTAGTCTTTAACAGAAAAAACGTTTAATTATACAAAAAGGAGGTTTTTTAAATATTTTCATACCAGCTGCTGTTACAGCTTTGTCAGCGCTTATAAATGGAGTTTAGCAAAATGTTTGTTTTAGTCCCTGAGAGTGATTTTTCTAAACATACACCTTCTGAAAAGCAACTAAGTGAGTTTGATAAAGAAATGCAGAAAATTTTGAATAGTAAATTACAAGATTTTGAAAAACTGCAATTATACTACGACTTGTTAAAAATAAAAATGAATTTAGAAGATTTTAACCCACCATTCAAAATGGATGTTACAGAAAAAGATGAATCTAGAGAAGAGAAGATAGAGAAGAGATTATTTATAAAAACCAATTAATTCCTAAGTCTAATCTAACTGATTTGATTAGTTTAATACTCACTTAGAGAAAATCTTATAAACATTCATCTGGGAGAGAAGAATTTTTAAAAGCGTTGAGTTCTATGAATACTCCCAAGCTTTTCTTCAAGAACAAATATTTAACTATAGATGATAATGTGTATTCACCTATAAGAAATGTTAAATCGATTGTTAAAGCTAAAAAGACACTTAAGTCCCCTGTAATACGTTGGCTGAAATTATATAAATAATTTTTTTTCATTAATTTTATCATGTGTCATCTTTCTTTCTTAAGCACTCACTTTCTTATAAGTAAACAAACATTTTTTCCTCGTCTAATACTTTTAAGCAAAACTTTTTTTCATTTGAAATTTTTTTTTCATTTGAATTTTTTTTTCATTTGAAATATTTTTTTTTTATCTTGAATTTTTGTTTATCTTGAATTTTTTTTTTCACTTTGAAATTTTTTTCTCTTTGAAATATTTTTTTTTTCACTTTGAAATATTTTTTTCCACTTTCAATTTTTTTTCATTTGAAATTTTTTTTTCACTTTGATATATTTTTTTCACTTTGAAATATTTTTTTTCACTTTGATATTTTTTTCATTTCGATTTTTTTTTTTTTTACATTTTGATTTTTTTTCACTTTGAATTTTTTCACTTTGAATTTTTTCACTTTGAATTTTTTCACTTTGAATTCTTTTTTCATTTGAAATTTTTTTTTCACTTTACAATTTTTTGTTTGGAAAGTGAAACTTAATCTTTGAAAAAATTTTTTATTCAAAATCTGTTCAAAGATTTTAATGTAGAGTTGATTTTTCTGAAAAAAAAAAAACTTCTTTTTTTCTGGAAGAAAAAGTATAAATTATTTTAACACATTAATTACACCATTTTGAGACACACCAGTTTATTTTTTCTAAAATTTACAAATCATCAAGTGTTTTAAATAGAACACCAGCTAACACTTTGTAATTTACATTTTGAAGGAAATAATGTGAAACAATCTGTGTTTCCTTGACAAAAAGTTCTGATAAAGCTTTAAAACCTATAGTACAGAGACATAATTCACCTAAACTTAAAAATTTTTCTATGTCACTGGAAATCATACAAGTATGGCGAAGTTGTGCGGATGAATTGTAGACGCATCCAAGACATTCATACTCTGATTTAAAAAATTTTTGCACTTCTACTTCTATCAATGCTACTAATCTTAATTCTAAAGCTGTAAATTCTACAGCGCATATTTCGGAAGGTAAGAGTTTATGAGCAATTAGAGTTGGTAAGTGATTTTCATACAGATATGTGAGCACTGTTTCATTGAAGGAACTGAGATGGTGTTTTAAATTTTCAAGTCGGTATTCATCTAACCGGATGCAACAACCTTTCTGAATGCTACTGATTTCGGCTATACCATCTTTAGATAATATGAGAATGGAGTTGTTTGCAATGAAAGATGATGTTGTATAAATTAAATTAAAGTCAAATATTTTCTGAACGAAACGATACCATGATTTTAAATTCATGGAAACACCAATTTTGGTAGGAGTTAGTGGTTGAGTTTCAGAAGATCGAAGAAATTTTCTAATGTGGATGATAACAGAACCTTTGAACAGTTCACAGGTTAAATAGATAACAGGAAGTCTGGAATGCAGTTGAAGAGGTGGGTTTATCAGATGAAGACTCAGCTACAACCGAAGAGGAGGGGTTCATCAGATAAGTCCATAATTAGTTTATTAAAATCGATGCTTTTAAACACATCATCCAAATTATCAAAAACATCTTCTAAATCACATTCATTTTTCGATATTTTCTCTCAACCATTCTGAGAAGAATTGTTAGATCGTTTCATTTTTCCAAGAGAAATATTGATGCGACTTTCCACAACAAAATATAGCAGAGTTATGTTGCCACACACAAATTCGAACTTACGCGTAACTTCTGTGACATCATATTCAAAACCCCCCTCTTCGGTTGTAGCTGAGTCTTCATCTGATAAACCCACCTCTTCAACTGCATTCCAGACTTCATCTGTACCAATCGCTGATGCTAATCCTACATTATCTAGTGAAAATGAGAAAAGGTCCCAATCTATGGATATGAACGATGGTTATTCAAATCAACGAATCTGTTTAAAAGAACTTGGAAATAATATCTATTTAACCTGTGAACTGTTCAAAGGTTCTGTTATCATCCACATTAGAAAATTTCTTCGATCTTCTGAAACTCAACCACTAACTCCTATCAAAATTGGTGTTTCCATGAATTTAAAATCATGGTATCGTTTCGTTCAGAAAATATTTGACTTTAATTTAATTTATACAACATCATCTTTCATTGCAAACAACTCCATCCTCATATTATCTAAAGATGGTATAGCCGAAATCAATAGCATTCAGAAAGGTTGTTGCATCCGGTTAGATGAATACAAACTTGGAAATTTAAAACACCATCTCAGTTCCTTCAATGAAACAGTGCTCACATATCTGTATGAAAATCACTTACCAACTCTAATTGCTCATAAACTCTTACCTTCCGAAATATGCGCTGTAGAATTTACAGCTTTAGAATTAAGATTAGTAGCATTGATAGAAGTAAAAGTGCGAAAAGTTTTTAAATCAGAGTATGAATGTCTTGGATGCGTCTACAATTCATCCGCACAACTTCGCCATACTTGTATGACTTCCAGTGACATAGAAAATTTTTTAAGTTTAGGTGAATTATGTCTCTGTACTATAGATTTTAAAGCTTTATCAGAACTTTTTGTCAAGGAAACACAGATTGTTTCACATTATTTCCTTCAAAATGTAAATTACAAAGTGTTAGCTGGTGCTCTGTTTAAAACACTTGATGATTTGTAAATTTTAGAAAAAATAAACTGGTGTGTCTCAAAATGGCGTAATTAATGTGTTAAAATAATTTATACTTTATCTTTCAGAAAAAAAGGAAGTTTTTTTTTTCAGAAAAATCAACTCTACATTAAAATCTTTGAACAGATTTTGAAGAAAAATTTTTTTCAAAGATTAACTTTCACTTTCCAAATAAAAAATTGTAAAGTGAAAAAAAAATTCAAAGTGAAAAAATTCAAAGTGAAAAAAAAAATCAAAATGTAAAAAAAAAAAAAAAAAAAAAAAAAAAAAAAAAAAAAATCGAAATGAAAAAAATATCAAAGTGAAAAAAAATATTTCAAAGTGAAAAAAATATTTCAAAGTGAAAAAAAAATTCAAGATGAAAAACAAATTTCAAATGAAAAAAACATTCAAAGTGGAAAAAAAATATTTCAAAGTGAAAAAAAAATATTTCAAAGAGAAAAAAAATTTCAAAGTGAAAAAAAAATTCAAGATAAAAAAAAAATTCAAGATAAGAAAAAAATATTTCAAATGAAAAAAGTTTTGTTTAAAAGTATTAGACGAGGAAAAAATGTTTGTTTACTTATAAGAAAGTGAGTGCTTAAGAAAGAAAGATGACACATGATAAAATTAATGAAAAAAAAATTATTTATATAATTTCTGCCAACGTATTACAGGGGACTTAAGAGTCTGTTTAGCTTTAACAATCGATTTAACATTTTTTATAGGTGAATACACATTATCATCTATAGTTAAATATTTGTTCTTGAAGAAAAGCTTGGGAGTATTCACAGAACTCAACGCTTTTAAAAATTCTTCTCTCCCAGATAAATGTTTATAAGATTTTCTCTGAGTGAGTATTAAACCAATCAAATCAGTTAGATTAGACTTAGGGATTAATTGGTTTTTATAAATGATCTCTCCTCGATCATTCCAACGTAAAATATTTGGATACGTTTTCAAATATTGCAAGAGTTGCTCACCTTGTTTTTGAACACCTGTTGGAATCATTTTTAAAATGTTGTCTTCGGAATTTGCAGGATTTTGCATACTTTCATCTTCAGCCGGTTTTGGAGGTTCATCCTTTTCTGTAACATCCATTTTGAATAATGCGTTAAAATCTTCTAAATTCATTTTTCTTTTTAACAATTCGTAGTATAATTGCAGTTTTTCAAAATCTTGTATTTTACTACTCAAAATTTTCTGCATTTCTTTATCAAACTCACTTAGTTGCTTTTGAGAAGGTGTATGTTTAGAAAAATCACCCTCAGGGACTAAAACAATCTTTTTGCTAAACTCCATTTATAAGAGCTGACAAAGCTGTAACAGCAGCTGGTATCAAAATATTTAAAAAACCTCCTTTTAGAATAATTAAACGTTTTTTTTATGGTAAAGACTACCTTTTTTAGAGGCTAATTTTCTTAGAAGATATTTGTGTTTTCCAAGCTGCTTCTTCTGGTAATGTGAAATTGGTATATTTACTTTTAACACGTTTAAAGAACATTCACAGATGATTTTAACCACATTTGAAGGTAGCTTTTTCAGTAACTGCTTGCGCAATGCTTTTGGACATGAGTGAATTAGCTGTAAATCCTTGACCTGTTTACGGATCGGTGACATTTTATGAAATGATGAGTCTGCCGTTTTTCTCAATTATTTATATTTCAGAGTGTAATAATACTGATTTTGATTCGGTAAGATTTGTGTTCTTAACCGATGTTCTGCATCTGTTTCATTGTTTAAATCAATTAATAAGTAGGTAAAAGGTTTTCGGGTAGTATCTGCGTAAACTTGGTAAATAAATTTGTACCCCTTGGTAAATAAATTTTTAAGTCGACGATCACCACTAACTTCACACATAAGATCATCTATAATGAACAATGTATTGGTTCCTAAATATTCTTCATAATTAGTTGGGAAACCTTCAATGAACGTAACGTCAGATATTTCATCATATAAATTTTGGTAGATGCCGTAAAACCAAACAATTTTATCGGGTGTAGGTTTTATCATATATGTTTTAAAGTAGATGAAATCTTTTATAAAAAAAAGATTTCCCACTTTTCGAAGGTCCTGCTAAAACAGCTGTGAAGGGGTGTTGAAGGCTTGGGAAATCCATAACAAATAAAAACAAACACAAAAGATATGGTATTTTATAAGACTTTTTATTGATAAAAATTCACATACACATGAAATCGTTTGGCAACAAAATTATACACTCTTTGGTCGTTACATAAGTTTTCACATACAAACTGTCACAAAAACTTTTCCAGAGATTCACCTCTACATCTACAGAGGAAGAAAAAAATTGTATATTGACCACAAACAGCTGTAACATTTGTTTGTAATGTTAAAGGGTTAAAAACCACTTGAGAGAATTTTGAAGGAAAGTCTAAAATAGGTCCTTGATAAAAGTCTGGAGTATTTCCATAAGAATCAAAGAATTCTACTCTTCTAGGTGAAGTTATGTAGGAAGCAAGCCAATGACTACCGGGTTGATCAGAAGAATCGACGTTGCATAGGAAACAGCAGGGGTATTGCTTAATTGTGTTAGGGAGTATATCGCTGGGAAACACATCTAAAAAATATTTCTTAGTGTATTTGTTATGAAATAAAATGTCTTTAATCTGTTGAGAGTTCATCTTTGTCTAGTTTGGAAAGTCACACAACACATGTCTTGACTTAGAAATTTCAATAATGTTTTCAAATTCTGCATAGATCAGAACGGAAATAGTTGATGTAAGTGCTGCAGAAAATTTAATTTCAACTCTTAAATTTCCTTGATGTTGTAAATTCAAGTATGAACCATCACATAAACCCGGACTTAAATCGAATGCATATAGAGTGTGTCCTTTAGCATAATCTTCTCGAGATAGATATTTTCCATTATCTCGGTTAAAACCGGGAAACAATCGATGGTAGGCTGCAATGTAATTTCCTTCGTTAAAATTTAATTCTAATGGTTTAGATGGTATTGGTTGTCCGTCAATGTAAATACTTAAAAAGTTGCCGTTGTGGTTGTTAAAGAAATACGGATTAAGGTCATACTGTCCGTTAATGGCTGAATTTTCTAATAATCCTATAATTACACGTTTAAGCATAGATCCTAAGAATACATTATCTTGCATAAAAGACCAACTTCCACTCGATATTGAGTATGTTTTACACAAAACTCTATCGATAGGATATTTAGCATTACTTTTCTCTAACGCTTTCACCTTTCGAATAAACAAAGAGGCGTGTTGTAACACCACTTTATAATCAGTGCTTTATCTCCGACTTTATCAACCATCAAGCAAAAATTGGGTTTGCTACGTGTCATTTTAATTTTCAAATCTACCATATTCAATAAAAGTCTATTTTGTTGAAATATATCACAATGTAGTGGGCCTATCATATCCAAAACTTTACTTTTTGAAGTTAATTCTTTTCTTTTATGAAGTCCTGGGTTATCGGTAAGCATAGGATTGACTGCATCCGAACATTCATCTTTGAAAAAACATTCGCAAGAAAGTAAACTTTTCTTAGCATCTTATCCATAATTCAGCAAAGTCTCGATGTAATCACGATACTGATATGTATTACTAGACGAGGAAATCACTCTTTCGTTCAAACTCACATCTACTTGAGAAAACAATGCTTGTAAAAAGAAATTAACAGGTGCCACTGGTGTCATGTCGAGTAAGGGGGTTCCATCAGCGTTAGTTAGTTTTAATTTCACGTAAAGGTAAGATGCTGATAAATCAATATAATCTTCACTATTGCCTGTAATGTTAAACACAACTGGCCCACTCTCAGTTATGGTAGCCAGTGCATGATATTCTACAAAGTGACCTTTTTCTATAGCTGTTTGCGTAGATGAAATCATAAACAAGTCTAGTTCAGATTTGACGCAAACGGGAGAATCTTTATGAATAAGACCAGACAACTTTAAGCAAAAATATCGTGTGATTTCACTTTCTTGGCTTTTGGGCGACTGAGAGAATTTTGAGGTCTCTTTCGTTTTTATTCCTTTGACCTGATCCAATCATAGATTTCACTTTAACTGCTGCTTTGTCTGTCAGATTTTTCCCGGCTTCCTTAAATCGTCGTTTAGCCGCTGTTTTAATATTATCACCTTGAGAAATATCATTTAGCACATCTATACCGGTATGAAATAACTGCTTTCCAACTGCTTTAGCACCCGATTTAAATAAAGGTACAGCTGCACGGAAAAGTGAACGAAAAAATCCTCCGAATCCATAACTTTTAAACTTAACTTGATATTCAAGTTGCCCTTTTCTTTTACGTTTTTTCAGAATCTTTTCAACGTCAAAGTTGTTTTTTGGCTGTTTTGTTTTGTAATTCTTCTGCATAAAAAGTTCCTTCAATAGGTTCGTCTAATAAATCTTTGATTTTGTAAACTGGAGGAATTCTCGTGACACATTCTGTTTCTAAAAATAGTTCTTCCGTCCAATTTGTTTCATATCCTTTTTCGAAAGTCATTTTATGTTTAGAAACACGTACTAAGTCTCCTGAATTAAAAACGCAAGGTTTTCTTTTCAGTTTTGACATATTACCGTAAATAGAAAACCACACTTCACTTTCATTATCCTTATTCACTTCACTTGGGGCTCTCTTAATAGTGGTATGGTAGGTGTGATTATAACTATCTGAAAATTGATCCAGTACATCAATATATCGATAAGTGTGATGCGTTGTAAAATATTTCCACATTTTAGTTTTCAGAGTGCGGTTAAATCTTTCCACTACACAAGCTTTCGTATTGTTAAAAGTCCTAAAAAATCGAACACCTTGTTGCTTCAGAAACTTCTGTAAACGAGAATTTAAAAATTCTTTACCTGCGTCAGTATTCAAATACTTTGGTTTCCTTGTTCGAAAAATGGATTCAAACACTGTTACTATATCTTCAGTACGTTTCGATTTCGAAGGGTAATCCCATGTATACTTAGATAAAATATCAATTCATGTTAAAATGCAACGAAACCCGTCATTAAATTTCTGTAAAGAAGTTAAATCTACCAAATCCGCTTGCCACTGCTGATCTATAGAATACACAGTCACTCGATTTGATTGAAACTTTCTGCGTACAGGTTTATGAAGAGTGTAAGCACCAACCCCTTCTAACCAAGATTTAATTTTTTTCTTATATACCTTACCGTGAACTGCTCGATGAAGAGCGTCCACTCCTCCAAAACTAGCAATTTGACTTGGATCCTGATAACTTTTCTCCATAATATGATATTAATGGGAAAAATTCTCTGTATCGTTAAAATTTAATATAAAATCTACTGCTAGTCTATCAACTTTAGTAAAAATATAAACAAGTGAAAAAACAGCGCACATCAATATGTAAACACACAAAGCACTAATCACTTCGATGTTTAACATCCTTTTAAAAATAACATTGAAAAACATAGATTTATATAGTTTTAGAAAAGATTGCTTACAGGGGTAATGACCGTTTCAGGGAGAGAATGGTCGTTAAGAAGAGGAAATGTCAGTTAAAGAGAGGTACTGCTCGAGTTGAGATGTGATTGATAATAGAAATAGGGAAAGTCGTTTACCTCTCTGTTATAATAGAATGTTCCTTTTTTTCGCTAGGGGGCGATCGTGGAGGGGGACGCATGGTTGGGGCAGGAGGGTGGCGGTGGGACGGTGGGCGCAGGAGGGACCAGGGGGGACGGTGGGCGCCGGAGGCACCGCAGGAGGCACGGTGCCTTCGTGCCTCCTGCGGCTGAGCCCGTACTCTCCTTTCCTTACTACTTTCGTTTAAACACAAAGATACCAAACTCTTAATGCATTTTACTTTTGCGTAATCTTTACAGCCCTGATGATTACACCATTGTTTTAAATCTAGATGCTCTGGCCAGTGATCAATTTTATCCTTTCTGACATATATATGAGTTTTATTAAACTTCGTTTGGTCCTTGCTCTTCAAAGATGGCTCAACATCACTCGATGGTCTTCATAGCCTTAGGGGTTTTTTTAATTCATTAGTAGAACTTAATGTATCAGCTGCTTCAGAGTCTGAATTACATTATTTTGATAGTTGACTTTTAAATAGTTCCACACGCTTATACTAAAGACAAGCATTTATGAAAGAAAGGTCTAGGAGGTGATAAAATAATCTGATGAATGTATAATATTTAACTGCATAATCTTTGACGACTGTATAGTATTTAATAAGAGTCATTTATCAAGTTAATCTGACATATGGTGATAAAAGGGAAAAAATATCATGCAAACAAGTTGTGAAACAAAATTAATGTTCAAAATGTTTACAAAACTGGACTCCATGCATGGTGTTGCCAAATGGCATCAAATGTATACTTGGATGCATGCAGTTTTTCTTAGAAAATTTCTTTATAGTATGAATACGTAAAGCCAAAATGAATACTTAAAGCATAAACTTGCCAAGAGGCAACGTTAAAAAACAATAAGGAGAGAAAATTTAAGTTGTTGCCAGCTGGCATCAGTGTGCACAAGAAGATTAAAATGTCATAGTTTTGACAATCTGGAGAACATGCAGAAAAACGTTATTCGCCGTCTAGACAGCATCCTAGTTGAAAACTTCTAAGAAAGCGTTAATGTATGAAATAGTTGTTGACAACAGTGTATTAATATAGAAGGAGTCTATTTTGAATAATAATAAGTGCTTGTAAAATTATCTCTAAATAAAGTAGTCCTATGGAATCACTCTCATTACTTACCGGACATGTATTTTATTCCTCCGACACGAAAACTTTAACAGCATTTAGGACAAAGAAATTTACCTTTATCCTTTTTAATTTTCAACAATAACAATAATGGTCTCTCGTGCATAAAAAAATAAAAAAATAAATAAAAATTTAGTTCTGCCATTGAGAAGAAACATCGGGACTAATAACACCAGTGGATGGCATTATTATCCCGGCATACAGATAGCACAGTATATTTTAAGCTACAAGCTATATCGGAAGAACATCCAAAATTTCCCACAAAGTTTTGAAAGTACATTACAAATTTATGTTATAAACAAAGTATTTCCTAACAAATACATAGTTTTCACATCACAGAACTTATCAGGCAAATTTTATATTTGACGTTGATTCTGAAGTGTTTATTCTAGAGATAAGATCTACAAATGTTACAAATTAACTTTCTAGTTTGTGATCCACATAATTCAGAGTCTATCAGCGCAGAACCCATAGTGCCATTTTCCGATTTCCTCCATAACTACACGTAATATTAGCACTTGGCGTTATTACCCAGCGTGGCGTTATTACCCCAGAACACTTTAGATAATGACAATAATGATTGAAAATCCATTTAAAAAATAAAATATTCCAATTTATAACGCTATTTATTAAAGGTCAAAGTTATTAAGAACCGATTGGCTTGAAATGCTTCAGTAGAATATTTTTGAATGCAGCTTACCGTTTTATTTTTGTATAAATGCGAAACTGAAATACTTTAAATGATGTCCTCATTAATACTAATGTATAAGCATTTTCCGTACATTAAAATTTTGATGAATGTTGTTTGCTTATTGACCTGTGGCCCAATTTTCGTCATTATGGGCTTATGTGAGGAAAATATAAATAAAAAGTATGTTTTTAAATGGGTTACAGAAAAATAGATTACTAATTACAGCTTTTAATAAAAACTTTTAAAAACTTACGAAATAATTAAAGAATTTTTGCTTTTAAGCAATTAAATACCTTTAAAAACTTACCTATAAAAATCGTGCATTGATTTTTTTTTAATTAAAATAATTTGCAATTTTGAAAGAGACTTAATATGCAGAAAGTACTTTAGATTGAAAAAATAAAAATTTAATATAAATCAAGTAATGTTCAAACTTTTGCAATATCAAAGTAACTTTTAAAATTTTATAGTACTGGAAATTTAAAACAAAAAGAAAAAAGGAATGTCACAGATGATTTTATTGCATTTCACTTTAATATTAATTTTATGTCATTAATATATTTGGGTTTTAATTTTTTAATACATAGAAAATAATTATATTAAAAATTAGAATAAAAAATATATGTGTCGGACGTTTCCTCTTAGTCCGCACAACTTTGAAGAAAGTTCGTAGTAGTTATTGCAGCAACCACCGATATTATTAGGTGATATCGGTCACCCACTGTGAGGATCGTGTAAATGAACATCAACACTGTCAATTAACTAAATTAGCAGTTTATTTATACTCTACGTACACAATATAATACACTATTTACATATATAACTCGAATATAGGTGATCCGGTTCTGCATTAAATTAAATACAGTAAAAGGTTGGCTGTGTACTGTTCAAATTACACCTTCTCCCTCTCATTCTATATACGTTAGATTAATTTTACCAGAGATCAATTTCGAATCTCCCGACACATGGGTTCTCAGCCTACGCTGTTCGACCCGAGCACTACATACAGGGACCTACGTCCACTACTGCTCTCCTGGTCCGAACTACAGGTACGAACTGAACTATCTCAGCCAAACACTGTCCTTCTTTATTCCTGCATTTCCCAAATGTAAACTCCCTATTCGTGGAAATCATTTTCTTTTCCCTACTTCAATAGACATCCCAGGAGGTCAAACACTCCCCTCTGCAATCATCTTTTCTTTTTCCTCACAACCTGTTCATTCAGGCTTTAGACTAAGAAAGAATGTCACCTTGAAATTTCAGTACACAGCCCATAGAATACATAAGATATTAAGATAAAAAACAACATAAATTCCAGTTCTATAGCAGATGTTTTCTCAGAACCTGACACCCCCCACCTTAGTTGAAAATATGCCTTTTAGGGGCTAATTTTCCCCAAACATATAGTAATATCACAGAAGAATTCAATAGTCTCTTTGCAGGTTTCTTCATTATGCATATTACACAGGTATTTCCAGGTGCCTGAACATTATCTACTGACATCTCTACTGAACCTTGTATTAATATTATTATTACATAAACACTATACATGCTAATACACTATTATAAACACAAAATTCAAATATGAATACACATACACAAAAAAAATTAAATACGTGATGACATCCCTTTAAGGTTGTCCACTATTTGGTCATTGATGCTGATGGGCTAGCAACTGGCTGTTCTTCCCAGCTCTTCCTATGTAGCCTAGAAATTGCATCAGCATTCAAATGTTGCGCTCCTGGACGATGAGAAATACTCAGGTTCCAGCGTTGCAAGGCAAGAGCCCATCTATTGAGCTTAGGGGACCTTGGGGGTTGTTTCAGTGCGAAATTTTAAGGGATTACGATCTGTAATGATCTCAATTTCAGATCCATAAGTCCACTTTTCAAACTTTCGCAACCCAAAGAGAACACTCCAAGCCTCTTTCTCTATACTCGGCCAAGCACGCTGAGCCCCTGACAATTTCTGACTGGCAAAAGCTATTGGTTTAAACTGACCCTTTTCATCTTTTTGAGTAAGACAACATCCTACTGCCAGGTCAGAAGCATCGGCGTGAGCTGATATTCCCGGCCTACGGTAGGTGTAGACAAACTCGTCACTTTATATAACTCATCTTTAAGGGTATTAAATGCTTCTTCTGCCCTTTCATCTCATGGTACAGTATTTTTAACCTTCCCTTTAGTTAATTCGGTTAAAGGTATAGCTATTTCGGCATAATTTGGAATATAAGATAGGTAAAATCCCATAAATGCCAAAACAGATCTAACTTCCTTTTTAGTTTTTGGTCTCTTTAAATCCCTTATTGCTCCTGTTTTCTCCTCATCAGGTGCATGCGTTCCACCCCCAATTACATGACCTAAAACTTAGTCAATTTCTCTCCAAATTTACATTTATCCAGCCTAATCGTAAAATTTCTATTTTTAAGTTCTTCAATGACAGCCCGAACATGCTCAGAATGTTCTTCCCAGGAGTCGGAGAAAATGATGACATCATCAATATATGCTTCCGCATACCTCTGATGACATTGAAGGATCTCATTCATATCTTTCTGGAACGTAGCAGCTGCCCCTGATAAACCAAAAGGCACAGTACGCTACTGATAAGTTCCGTTATGCGTTGTAAAAGCTGTCAAATGTTTACACTCCTGAGCCATTTTAATCTGCCAATAACCCCTCAATAAATCAATCGAAGATAAATATTTAGCTGCCCCCGCAGTGTACATGATTTCTTGGGAATCTTTGATCGGAAATGTTGGAACCTGCGTTACTGAATATAAAGCTCTATAATCTATACAAAGTCTAACGATTGCGTCTTTTTTCGCCACACAAACAATTGGACGACTAATTTCAGCATTTGACACTTCGATTAGATTTAATTCTAATAAATCCAGAATCTGCCTATCCACTTCCTCTTTATAAGCTACCGGTACACTATATAACTTGGTCTTTTTCGTTGCCACACCCGGTTTCAGATCAATACGATGTTCCCCTACTTCCACTGGTCGCACAGGACCCATAACACCTCTTTATTCTCTCTCAAAATGGACTTTATATCTTTGACTTGACTATTAGATAACCCTTTTATTTCAAACCTCTCTATGTCTCGTTCTACTTCTTGTTCCCGGTTCAAAATAGGAATTTCCCCAACTTCTCCAAATTAGTCATCACCTTCGAAAACAATATTAACTATATTACATCTAGCAATAAATTCTCTTATTTTATTTTGGTGCACATGCTTCCTACTCCCGTCGGCTAACTCAACTATAAACGAATGGTGGTTTCGTTTTTCGACGATACTTGCCGGCCCTTGCTACTTTGAATATAACTTATTAGTTGAATCGGGGATTAATAGTATTACTTTATCACCTACTTCAAACGTTTTTGCTTTTGACCTTAAATTATGTTGATAGGCCATTCTGTTTTGTTGCACCTCGGACGACAATTTTGCCTCGTTTGCGGCTTTTTCTAAGCGTCCCCTAAGTTTTTTCAAATACTCATGAATCGGCATAGTATATAACTGTGCCCCCTTATTTTCTCCTGCCCAGGATGACTTGAGAATTGATAAAGGACCCTCCGGCGCTCTACCATATAATAACTGGAAAGGTGCGATCCCCGTTGAAGAATTTGGGACTTCCCTATACGCCCATAATATATATGGTATTTGTTCATGCCATCTTTTCCCTTCTTCCCTAATAGTGTGATGTAACATACGAGTCTGATTAAAACGTTCCACAAGACCGTTAGACTGTGGATACTGTGGGGTCGAAAATCGTGGACTAGCGCCTAACCTTTTCTCAAATTCTTTCGTTAAGTCGGCAGTGAAATTGGTTCCATTATCGCAGGCGATTATATTTGGAATTCCTGTCCTCATAAATATTTGAAGCAATGCATCACACGCGGTTTTAGCAGTTAAACTTTTTATGGGGATTGCATCCACCCATCTGGTATGTTGATCAATTAAGGTTAGTATATACTGATGCCTTTGTGAACTTTTAGGATCAATAGGCCCAATTAAATCAATATTAACTACCTGAAATGGAAATTCTGGCCGCGATATTGGGGAAATGGGAGCTCTATCATTCACTTTAACCCTTCTAGTCAATTGGCACTCTAAACATGACTCACAAAATTGTTTAGTTTCTTTCGCCATCCCCTCCCAATAAAACGAATACCTGATTCTCTGTAACGTTTTCTTGGCTGCATGATGCCCTCCAAATACCGAAGTATGCGCTAATTTTAGGATTTCTTCCTTTCTTACCTTGGGTACTACTAATTGCGCTATAGTTTCGCCTAACAATTACTCTTTATGATACAATAAGCCATTTACAATATAATAATCCCCTTTATCCATTTTAGCTAATTCCCAAGCTCTCTCTAACTCTTTACATTCCAATCGGGATTTCTTAAATGTATCCGAATTGCTAACAATAGGTTTATTATTTTTCTCTACTTCCATTTTTTCTGTATCCTGAGTTTGTAAATATTCCGATCTCGCTTCTATTGCGTAAATATTACAATTATAGCTACTCATGTCTTCCTTATCACTCGAGTTATCAATAATAATTTCCGAGCTTTTTAGTTCTTGGGACTCTAGCAATGGCTCCTCGCGGTTGACCCCTGACAACTCATTAAACACCTCGGGATGTCAAATTACCTGCTCATTAATATTCTCGATCACTGCGCAAAGTACTTCCTGATGAATTATATTAGTTTGTCCGAATTGCGGAATAGCTTACGGTAATTTAACCAACGGCGATTTAACTGCTTTACCAAATAATCCTTGTAAATAAATACTACCCGCTCCTTTTAATTTCTCTTCCGGTACCAAATCTTTATGAATAACACTAATTTCACATCCAGAATCAACCAATCCCTTTGCTTTTTTCCCATTTACACTAAATTCAATTTTCTCAAGTTTATTTAATTTCTCACCAATAACATTAGTTCTCTGTCCGGCCTTTGCCGATATTCTCGCCACAATAGCTTCATTAGGTAACTCTTTGTTTCCTTTTACAACAATTTTATGTACACCCGCTTTCGGATCTCGCCCTTTATTACCATTATTATTTCCCTCATTACCTTCTTTATTACAAAACCGTTGGTAATGACCTGTCAGACCACATTTAAAGCATTTAGGAGCTGAAGCATCACTAGGTTTCTTAAAATCTATTTTCCTATTCAAAAAAGAATTAGTCTCATTACTCCCGTTTTGCAACCAATTACCACTAACTTTATTATCCTCCCTCGGTCTCAATTTTTCATTGTTTCCATACCTATCTTTATCTTTAAAACTTTTATACGTAAATGCATAAGACTTGTGTTTAGCGTCAAAATAGTGGTCACATTCTTTAGCAATTTTAGAAGCTTCTAACCATTTACCCTGCTGAGTTACAGAATATACGATGCAGTTTCCTCATCTAACGTACTTAATAGCTTATCAGTAACTATTAACTGGTTGACCTTTTCATATGAGTCAGCACCTCTAAGCCTTTTTAAAATTGTCCAAACACGCCTTCGTTGTCGGCTCATATTCCCTTAGAACTAACTCCTTTAATTCCTCATAATTCTCCATTTGTTCCCGAGTGGTATAAATTAACAAATTATCCGCCTTATCTTTTAACATATTTAGTAGAATTTCGGTTTGCTGGTTTTCCGGTGCATTTTTAGTTTTGAATGCCCTTTCTAAACTGTTGAAAAATAAATTCCATCCCTCAGTCCCTTCTGGTACTTTGATAGATAGAGTTTTAACACTTTTGATCAATTTTTCAATGTTACATTCATTATTAGATTCCCTAGACACATTAGAGTTACTGGTCGATCCTTGAACCCTTAGCCTCTCCATTTCTAATTCATGTTCCATCCTTAATTTTTCAACCCTCTCTTCTCTTTCTAACTTTTCGCGTTCTAACTTTTCCTGTTTTTCTAACTTTTCGTGTTCTAATTTTTCCTGTTTTTCTTCGCACTCTAAACGTTCTGCAACAATAGCGTTAGATAATTCCTTAATAACCCCCTTGTCATACCCATCACTGTCCATTATCTTTTTCCTAAGCTGAATTCTGGTATCATCTTCCGCGAATTCAACACCCAATTCTTCGGCTATTACCTGAAGATCCACCTTCTTCAGTTTCAATAAGAATCTGAAATTTCAATCAATACCTTCTCCGATTGTTATTATCACCCTTCAGTACAATAATATTTAAACCTACCAAATTAATATTTCCTAAATTTCTAACTTAGTACAGTTATATCTCCACTTATTATACTAATTACTACCCTTCAGATAAACGATGTATTACATTTCTAATTAACCTACTGAATAACCTAATTTTCCTCAACCATTGATACCACACAATTTACTTCCAATAAAACAAAAGGTACAACATTGATTTCGATTTGATTACTATGCAATACACAATTAGATAATAACGTACAATTTACATAATAATACTGATACGTTGAAACTGAATAAAAGTATTGATGTCAATAGAAACATCCACATAAAGAAAAATTGTATAACATGCACATATAAATTTCTACAATTATCCTCACTAAAATATTTCCAAATTCAATACTGGTTCTCACACTTAAAACAAATATACTCAAGACCTACACTTTTATTTTTCCTCGCGGTGGCGCTTTTTTTTCTCACTGTGAGGCTGTTTTTCTTCACTGTGAGCCTTTTTTTTTACTACTTCTAGCCAATTAAAATTCTAAGCAAATGTTCATTGCTCGTTTGTTATCAACTCTTCAAAGTTAAACAATATTGCTTCATTTAAATATTACTTTAATAATAATTTAAATTTAAGTAAATTTAATTATTACTTCCAACTACTATTAACACAATGCATTAATTTTGTTCACTACCATTATTAAAAAAAATACGTATATATATAGAAAATCAATATTAGCTCAAGTTACCTTTCCTTAAAACAATAGTAAATATGGTTATTAATACTTCCTACCTATCTGAACACAATTATTTTATTGCACATAAATTATCTATTAATTATACAACAACAATTAAAATTGGTTCGAGATGTCAGCAGAAGGAAATGATCAAAACACCTTACCTTATACTTTATCCGATGGGGTACTCTTATATTCACAGGTAGTTCCACGATGTAGCGATAATATGGCACAAACAATAATTCTGTTAACCGTAATAACTCTAGGGCACAACACTATGGTTCAGTTCTCTCTAATGATGATAAGACACAACACTATAGTTCGGTTAGCTGTACCGATGTAGGGCACACATACACTGTACTTCTACTCGACGCTTGAATTTTATCCCTCTAAAATTCCGCTCGACGATTCGGCATTACCACGCAAGAATTCCACTGGATGCTCCGGCATTAACACACTGTAACACGGCTCGCTGGTCACTTGTTTCAGACAATTCTATCCGGACGCTGCCATCAATTTGTCGGACGTTTCCTCTTAGTCCGCACAACTTTGAAGAAAGTCCGTAGTAGTTATTGCTACCACCACCGATATTATTAGGTGATATCGGTCACCCACTGTGAGGATCGTGTAAATTAACACCAACGCTGTCAATTAACTAAATTAACAGTTTATTTATACTCTATGTACACAATATAATACGCTATTTACATATATAACTCGGATATAGGTGATCCGGTTCCACATTAAATTAAATACAGTAAAAGGTTGGCTGTGTAATGTTCAAATTACACCTTCTCCCTCTCACTCTATATACGTTAGATGAACTTTACCGGAGATCAATTTCGAATCTCTCGACACATGGATTCTCAGCCTACGCTGTTCGACCCGAGCACTACATACAGGGACCTCTGTCCACTACTGTTCTCCTGGTCCGATCTACATGTACGAACTGAACTATCTCAGCCAAACACTGTCCTTCTCCGTTCCTGCATTTCCCAAATGTAAACTCCCTATTCGTGGAAATCCTTTTCTTTTCCCTTCTTCAATAGACATCCCAGGAGGTCAAACACTCCCCTCTGCAATCTTCTTTTCTTTTTCCTCACAACCTGTTCATTCAGGCTTTAGACTAAGAAAGAATGTCACCTTGAAATTTCAGTACACAGCCCATAGAATACATAAGATATTAAGATAAAAAATAACATAAATTCCAGTTCTATAGCAGATTTTTTCTCAGAACCTGACAATATGTTTCCAGATAGCTTTTAAATAAAGGAATTCATTTATTATTATTATTATTATTATTATTATTATTATTATTATTATTATTATTATTATTATTGTTATTATTATTTTCAACAAACTCTAAAAGACCTTCCGAAATAAAATAATAATATATAGCGGCCTTCGCCCGCTACGCTGGTCGGTTTATCTAAAGAAATCTTGTAGAACACGAAATATCAATTTTATTATATTCGAGAGAATGTACCATCATTAAAATGACTAAACAGCCGTTTAGTTCAAAATGTTTCAAACTAAGCAAGTAAACAAATGTATTTTAATTGAGTTGAGTGATCTTTGCTTCTGAAGTATTCTTTTCGATCCATGGAGGTAACTACATTTCGCTGCACTAAGGTGCAAATTTATAGAAATTAGCACCAGTTGTATAACTTTTTTTTATTGCAATTTTTATTAAAATCCCTTAACTTTTATTACAAACAAAAGGATTTCGCATTTAAGTATGGATTTTGGCATAATGCCAAACATATCTTCTGTAGAATTTATGGGTTGGATGTACGTTTTACTATAATCAAAGCCGGCCAAATCAATGCTTTCATTTTGAAGTCTGCTTCAATGGAAATTAATTTAAAAAAAACTATTCAATGAATTCTTTCAAAATTTTGAATACTTTTAAATCATGCTTAGAGAAAGAACTAAAAAAATATTTGACTGAAAATAACCAAAAATCGTCGAGATATAAAATATTAATATTCACAATCGCTTATATATCATTATCCAATCAACCACTCAACCGATTTTTTCCATCTTTTCCAGATAGTTAGATAAGGTTCAGACATACATTTAAAAATAAAAAAGAATATTGCCCACTTATACTAATGGCATTGAGCTCACAGGCTACGCATACTAATTGTACATTACAGCCTTATATTTTCAAGGGTTAATTCCGTTGGAAAAAAAAAATTAAGAAAGGGAAACAGCTCTCTCCTTTCCTCTTTTTTATACTTAATCATTAAACCTCCTAAACTATCAAGAACATGCTTTATCATATAAAAAATCTATATCCATAATTCAGAGCAAATCAGATAATTCTTAATAAAAACCCATTTAACATTTATATAATTTAAGAGGAGCTATCCCCTTTTTTTATACTTAACTATTAAACTTCCAAAACTATTCAGAGATTTGAACGAAATCTGACAATTTTCCTTGAAAAACCCTTTTATATCAATTAAGGGGAGGGGCATTAGAAACCCCGTTCCCCCTGTTTATCCCTTTAAGACCCGAAACATTTTTATCATTAAATATTACTTTCCTCTGATTATTAACTCTATACTAACCCTAATGACACCTAAAAAAATAATTAAAAAATAATTCTTCCCCCCCCCCCTAGAGCGTGAAGAGTACCCGCACGAACGTGCGGGTTGGGCTTTTTCTGAGAAAGCCACACCTGGACGATTGTGCGGTTTGGACTTTTCCTGTGAAATCATTACTTATTACATTTTAAGATTTATATATTTTCTGGCTCTAAATGGATCTAAGAGAGAAACTGAAACAATTTTTTTTTTTTTTACAAATATGGTAATTATTGATGTATTATTTTTTTGTTATATGGACTGGTTACTTTTTTACAATATAAATCTTTAAAACACATTTTTGTTTTTGGCATGCACACATTGCATTTTTCACAACATGTTTTTGAACTGTTTCGCAGTTTTCAAACCTGCACTTGCGAGACCTTGAAATGTCATCAACACATGGGAAATGGTTGTAAGAATCATACCTTTTATCCAAGCATGGTTTTTTGCAGGCAGGTTATAATATTTAGATCTTTTCACAAGAGGAATTACAACACCATCATCTTCATCATCGCTTACTACACGTCTGTTAGCAGATGGAGATGACACAACAGCTTCAGCCACTTCTAACTTAAATTTTAAGAGATTCATTTGTTTTTTTGGGGGAAATTTTATTAGATATTGCATCCCGTTTGTACTGAAACAAAGAACTCGTTATTGCTAAGTCAATGAAATGTAAAATGACCTTCTATGTCCATTTTCTTGTCTTGAACCACGTTCTGTAACACTCCATCTGCTGATCACAAACATCTACTCCTCCCATGCACTGGTTAATATGTTTTCACAATAGAAGGACATGATACTTCAATATATTCACCTGTGGTTTTTGACCAGCGTTCCACTTTTTCCTGTGGTTCAGTACCACAACATTTTGATGCCATAACTTTCTTACTGTCTTTCCATTCCACAATCACAATTTTATTGTCTTTTGTAACATGTTATCATGTTCCGCGTTGCATTTGATCTCCATTAGCTTTTTTTAAACCCACTATTACGATTTGGCAAAATAGTGCCGGTTGCATAAATATTCATCTCATTTAATTTTTCCAACAATGGTAATGTAAAATATCTGTCGAAATACAAAAAACTTTTTTTTTTTTGGGGGGGGGGGGCGTTTTTGTTACTCTAAGAATGAAGGATGGTCCAAGTCCGAGTTCAGGATGAACCAATCGAGTTGATTGTCCTTGATATATCTCAAAATCGAGCACTAAGCCAGTTGATGTACAAAAGACAAAGTTTTTCAGTCCAACAGGCCTAGGTTTGTTTTTCACACATTGTCTGACTGAACAACAACCTGTGAATGGGATCATTTGCTCATCTATTGAGTATAACACATGATCCCGTGGCAAACTTAAACATACCTTTCTGAAGGCATCCACAATGAGTTTAACCTTCCACAATTTATTTTAATTTAAGTATGCAGGAGGTATACTAATGTCCACAACATGGAAAGCATTTCTCAACTTTAAAAATCTGTTTCGCACTGACTAACGTAACGCCCAAGTTGCACGATCGTGCGGGTGACGAAATCTTGAGTCCTAAGAGCAAAATAAATAGTGTATAATCAATGTTTTTTATTATATTACACTTATTTAGACATTAAAGCAAAAATATTTATCTAAGCAACTTGTACTTGTAAACAAAGCTAGACATGCCGCCTGAAAGTAAAACATGGACTATTACCACCATTTGTTGATAAAAAAAGATACTTTACTCTTTCTGCTAACCAGAACGATCGTTCGATTTAGATTTATATTACATACGACTGTTTCAGAATCAAAAATTTAAATGAATGTCTAACCCGCACGATCGTGCGAGCTGGGTCTTAAACGGTTGTACTTATTCAATGAACACCTAATAATAGTCACGAAATTGCCTCATCAAAATGATCCTATATCTAAATTTTTGAACGAAAACTGTTAATTCTGCATGAAAAACCCATTAAACCAATTAAGGGGAGGGGCATGAGCCCCCCGTTCCCCCTCTTATACTTTCGAATGAACACCAAAAACTAATCAGGGAAGCGCCTTATCAGGATATACCTATATACAAAATTTCAAGTGGATCCGATATTTTTATCATGAGTTATCGCGTTACGCACGAACGTACATACAGAACGGGCGGGCACATAAGCTCTCAGGCTATGATAGCCTGTGAGCTAAAAAAGCAAGTCGATAATGCAAAAACTTTGGGAAATATAAAATATTTACTGTAAATTTTTTTTTTAAAAACGAAGTTTTGAAAAAAAAATTACAAATCGAAAAAAAATTACATTGACATTATCAGAAAAGAATGAGGATTCAGAATCCGGCGTTGTTTTTTGTTAAAGTTTCATAGAACAGCCAGGATTGGAATTTAAAAATGCATTTCGAAAAAATTGCGAAAAAAGCGCTGAAAATCGAAGTTTCGTAAAAAAATCCAAAAAATCACAAATAAAAAAAAATTAGGCGGTTAAAGCAAGAAAAGAACGAAGTATCCGAAAATCTAATTCTTTTGCTGCTGGTGTGTTTATAACTGCACCGATGGCAATTTAAAAAATCCCTGTCGGCTGGGCCTATAGGCGGAGGTAGATTTCGAAGAGAGCTCATTTCAACAATATATATATATATATATATATGATTAGAGATAAACCCAGTTTAATAACTTCATTTGGCCGTTTATGAAAAATTTTTAATTTCATTTTTCTGCAAAAACTGGTTTTATCAGAATCATCTTAAGAAAAATTCAGCTCAAATGCCCATTTTGACAACATATTTTGAAATGATTCTGAATTTATTAAAAAATCGACCAAAACAGTACATTATACAGTTCCTAAATAACAAAAATTGTCAGTTGAATGCATTTGAGAAAAAAATTGAATTTAAAAATGAGTCATAAAATAACCGATTTGTTGTTTGAATACATCTTTAATTCTTTAATCATGATTGCTTCGGAAAATTTTGTGCGAAATACTCACTTTGACAGTATTTTAAAAAATATATTCTATCTTTATCAAAAAACAGGCCAATGCGTCACAGTATATAGTTCCTAAATAAGAGGATCTGTAAATTGGATGCGTTTGAGAGAGAAAATGGATTTTAAAACGCGTCATAAAAAAACGCAATTTGCTATGTGAAAACTTCCTTAAATTTTCAAATCACGAAGACTTCGGGAAATTCTGTTCAAAATACCCCTTTGGTAGTCTTTTTCAAAATACATTCTGTCTTTATCAAAAAACCGATCAATGCATCACATTATATAGTTCCTAAATAACAGGATCTGTAAATTGGATGCATTTGAGAGCAAAAATGGATTTAAAAACAAGTCAGAAAAAAACGCAATTTCTTATTTGAATACTTCCTTCAATTTTCAGTCCCGATGACTTTCGAAAAATCTGTTCAAAATACCCTTTTTGGTAGACTTTTTTGAAATATATTCTGTCTTTATCAGAAAATTGACCAATGCGTCACTTTATACAGTTTCTAAATAAGAGGATTTACCATTTGGATGGGTTTAAAATCAAAAATGAATTTAATAAAAATGAGTCAGAATATAAGCAGTTTGGATTTGAGGTTTTTTCTCCAACTCCTATTTTTTTTTTTTTTTTTTTTTTTTTTGCTATACGAATTGGTCCTATGAAAAACTTGTCAATATAAAAGTTGTAGATATTTTTGAGAAGATGTAAAATAAATTTAATCAGATTTGATATCTTAAAAATTGACGGAGTTATGGATTTTTCTCTATTTTTCAGCGCCCTTTTTCTTTTCGTTTTTATTTTTTTTTCATAGGTAAAAGTTGGTCCTATCAAAAAACTTTTCCTTCAAGGTCCTTTTGTAAATACAAAAGTTTTAGATAATTTTAAGAACATTTACAAAAAATTTAGTTGGACTTGATATCTTGAAAATTGACGAAGTTATGAATTTTTTTCTCTCAAAATCCCTGTTTTTTTCGCCCCTTGAGCCTACTTCTAAATTTATCAAAAATCTGTCATGCATATACTTTTGGCCCATTTTTAAGAAGTAATATAAACTTTAAACCGATTTGATATCTACTTTAATTAAGAAGTTATGGCGTTTTTTCGGTTTTCACAAAAACGCCCCCTATTCCGACCCCCTTGGTCCGATTTTGCCCATTAACGAACTTAGCCAAGATTTTATCCCCTTTGATTTTATGTACCAGTTTGGTGGAGATTGGTGAAGAATTATAGAAGTTATCGTGTCCATAAAAATGTGAGATATATGGATAGATAGATAGATAGATAGATAGATAGATAAACTGGTGCGATTGCAATAGGTAGTATTTCTTACGAAATCTACCTAATAGATAGATAGATAGATACATAGATAGATAAACTGGTGCGATTGCAATAGGTAGTATTTCTTACGAAATCTACCTAATAGATAGATAGATAGATAGATAACCTGGTGCGATTGCAATAGGTAGTATTTCTTACGAAATCTACCTAAAACGAGAAAACAGACAGAAAAATTTTCTCCCTCAGTCGATCTTTTTCGGATCGCAATTTCCGTCCAAATTGCAAACATGCAGGAGCAAATCAGTTAAAATTTTAACGTGTCGGGTTAGTTTTTAATTAATAATTAACGAACTAATTGGAATTTCGGGATGTGAATGAGCAACTCATGATCCCCGGATTTTTTTCCTTCAATTCAAAACAAACACGAAGTTTCTCCGTTTCCGGGTTCGGAAGAGATAGCGTCACATACATACATACATACAACATACAACATACGGTCGAATTTTAATAGTATAGAAGTTTACTGTTCATTTAAAAAATCAATTTTTTCATTTTATGTTTTTTAAATCACTATAGTTGATAGAAAAAGTCCATGGAACGGTAAGGTTAAATTTTAAATATTTAAGAATCTACACCCGCTTGAAAGTCACAGCGGACGATTAAAAAACAGGGACATGGGACAGACACAGCTCGAAGCGTGCTGATTTTTTTGTTTCATAGGAATAAAGACAGGAAATCGACGAGCAATTCTAAATTGCAAAATATAACGATTAAATAAAATCTTTATAAAATTTTAGACTTTTTTTAACGGCATTTTTAAGCGCACCGTGTAAGAATAGAACAAATAATCTACTCTTTTTCCGTTTAGAATTTTTTTTTTTTTAACTGGGGCCACGAACTTTTTATATGAAAAAAAAAATTTCTTTTTTTAAGTCACATGAAAATTAAAGAGAAAAGGACGGTAAAATAAAACTTTTTTAAAACGACTTACCAAATCTCGCTCAATTTCAGTAAAAATAGGTTTAGGTTAAATTCCAAGTTTACTCAGATTTGGAACGATATCTGTTTTTGAGAGGTTACTGAATCGGGTTAATAATAGAAAAAATATTAAACAAAAAATATTATGAAAAAAAAAGAGTTGTATAAAAAAATGTATAGAGAGTATGTATAATTGGGTGAGGGTTTTAGTTATTTTTGTCACTTACAATTATTTTAGTTACCTGTGTTTTAGTTATCCACAAATGCATTTTAAAAATTATTTACGCTTTTGAGAAAAATTTGTCAACATCTGATGCACATAACGCATATTTATTTCGCTATACTGCAAGGGGCTCGCTATAATGGATTTTACCAGTTTAAATAACATGTGAGGCAAGATTAAAGAGAGATAGTTTGCATTATGCTTGTTACGGATTTGCTTGTTACCATTTTGATGCCTTATTACATTATTTTTTTAAAAATCAAAGTGCTCCCAGCTAAAAATGGACTGCAGAAATTTAACAAAAAAACTGCAGTTGGAAGACTGCGGTGAATTGGCCATTTCCATTATAGAATTTTTGCGGTTGATACAACTACAAAATTACTGTAGTTTGTAAACTGCAGTAATTTCGTGGTTGCTGTATCGACCTAAAAAATACCGCAGTTATTTTGTAGTTGCATCAACCTCAAAAATTCTGTAGTGGAATCGGCCAATTCACCGTAGTCTTCCAACTGCAGTTTTTTCTGCAGTTCATTTCTATCAAGGCTCGCTGGAAGAAAACTTTTTAGCTTTTTGTTACAAGCTAAACACTTCTACGGTTTACAAAATCAATCTTAATTGAAATCTTTCTTTTTCATGTCAACAAATATTTTGGTTAACTTGACAATCATATGAAAATGTAATAACCTTGAATATTGCCAGGATAAAAAAAAAAATTCTTAAAAACACAATTTATGTCGGATGAGATTATTTACTTCAAAAGATCACAAAAAGACGAGAATTTCAGCAACACATCATTGAAAAAAAGCGAATTTCATAGAAAGATCAGAAAAAATACTCAAATTAACTCTAGCACCAAAATAGTAGCTACAAAATTCTAGCTATTATTTTGACGCTGAGTTAATTTGAGTATTTTTCCAGATCTCTCTACAAAATTCGCTTTTTTTTCAATGGTGTGTTGCTGAAATTCCCGTCTTTTTGTGATCTTTAGAAGTAAATCTCATTTTTGACATAAATTGTGTTTTTAAGAAATTTTTTGACTTAAAATCAGTTTTTTCTACCATTTTTTCATGTAAATTTCATTTTCTCTACAAATCAAGATTTCTCGGTATCCTTTAATGAAATTTGGGCTTTTTCCTATGATATTTTGGCTAAAATCGCATTTTTTCGTGATCCTTTGATTGAAATAGCACATGCTGAGATTCTTTAATGCAGATTGCACTTTCAAAAAAAAGAAAAAAAAAAAGAAGCCAGTTTTGCTTTACAGAATTTTTTTCAATTTCACATCTCACAAACCTAGAAAATCAAACTGTCGAAAACTAAAAAACAAAACAAGGATTTTACTATTTTGGATCTGTTGTATGGAAAAAAGGAAATTTTCATGAAAAGTAAAAAAAAAAAAAAAGCTATATATAAAAACAAAAATTAACTTCTTGGAAATAATTTGGAGTCTATTATAGTTTTCAGTTAGAAATTATTTTCATCTATGGTGTAAAATATAAAATTTTCCCAAAAATTTAATTGGTGAAATTTCTTTAAATATTGAAGAAAAGTCCGAAGAATCTCATCCCTGATTAAATTCATCGAATGCAGAAAAACAGCATATTTTCTCGGTTTATCGCATAAGAAATGGAAAAAATTTGAATTTCTTACATCAGATGCAGAAAATTTGCTAATTTTATCAATTAAGTGAGAAAAACTTGCGAATTTTGTTGATCAGGCGACGAAAGATCGCGCATTTTGTCGATCAGCTTTGTAAAAAATTGTAAGCTTTTTTGATCAGCTTTGTAAAAAACATGAATTTCCCCGATCAGCTTTGCAAAAATTATGAATTTTCTTGATTGGCTTAGTAAAAATTGTGAATTTTGTTGATCAGATGCTGAAAGATAGTGCATCCTCATCATTGGCTTCATACAAATAATGAATTTTCTAGATCGGTTTTGCAAAATTGTGTATTCCATTGATCAGAAGTAGAAAGATTTTGGATTTTTTTCATCGGTTTTTTAAAAATAATGATTTTTCTCGATTGGTTTTGCAAAAATTGTGAATTTTATTGATCAGACACGGAAATATTTTGGATCTTCTTCATCGATTTTGTAAAAATAATGAATTTTCTCGATTGTTTTTGCAAAAATAGTGAATTTTGTCGATCAGACGTGGAAAGATTGCGGATTATCTTCACCGATTTTGTAAAAATAATGAATCTTCTTCTTCGGTTTTGCAAAAATTGTGAATTTTATTGATCAGACATTGAAAGATTTTGGATTTTCTTAATCGATTTTATAAAAATAATGAATTTTCTCGATCGCTTTTGCAAAAATAGTGAATTTTGTCGATGAGACGCGGAAAGATTGTGGATTTTCTTCACCGATTTTGTAAAAATAATGAATTTTCTTGTTCGGTTTTGCAAAAATTGTGAAGTATATTGATCAGATATGGAAATATTTTGGATCTCCTTCATCGATTTTGTAAAAATAATGAATTTTCTCGATCGCTTTTGCAAAAATAGTGAATTTTGTCGATCAGACGCGGAAAGATTGCGGATTATCTTCACTGATTTTGTAAAAATAATGAATCTTTTTGATCGGTTTTGCAAAAATAGTGAATTTTGTCAATCAGACGCGGACAGATTTTAGATTTTAAGCTATTTCATAGCTTTTATCGCGGGCTTTGAGCACGGTGACCGAATCCAAAAATTCCGTAACGCGAAAAATCCTAACACATCCGTAACGAAAAAACCTAACACTCGGCTAACGGCGTTTCCGTTCGGAAAACTTCGGGACGGTATCCTTCGGTAGACTTCGGCCGACATTGGCGTGGTATTTTTCAGATATTAGGAAATCAAGTCTCAAACTTATGTTTCTTATGATCTAATTTTCATAGCGCGGCCAAATTTTGTTTGGTAATTTATTATGAGACAGTGTTTATTTTGGTGGTCTTATTTATTTTGGTGACAGAAGACCCCCCACCGTGAGGGTCGAAAAAATTAAAATGCTTATAACTCGCGATCTAACTTTCGTAGCGCGGCCAAACTTTGTTTGGTAATTTATTATGAGACATTGTTAATTTCTGGTGACAGGAGACACCCCACGTTGAGGGTCGAAAAATTTAAAATGCTCATAACTCGCGATCAAATTTTCGTAGCGCGGCCAAATTTTGTTTGGTAATTTATTATGAGACATTGTTACTTGTTGGTGACAGAAGACACCCCACGGTGAGGGTCGAAAAATTAAAAATGCTTATAACTCGCGATCTAATTTTGGTAGTTTGGCAAAATATTGTTTGGTAATTTATTATGGGACAGTGTTGATTTTTGGTGACAGGAGACCCTCCAAGGTGAGGGTCGAAAAATTTTAAATGCTTATAACTCGCGATCTAATTTTTTTCGCGCGGCCAAATTTTGTTTGGTAATTTATTATGACGCAGTGATAATTTTTGGGGACATTAGAACCCCCACGGTGAGGGTCGAAAAATTTAAAATGCTTATAACTCACGATCTAATTTTCGAAGCGCGACCAAATTTTGTTTGGTAATTTAATATGAGACTGTTAATTTTTGGTGAAAGGAGACCCCCCGCGGGGAGGGTCGAAAAATTTAAAATGCTTATAACTCGCGATCTATTTTTTTTAGCGCGGCCAAATTTTGTTTGGTAATTTATTATGAGGCAGTGTTAATTTTGGTGGTCTTATTTATTTTGGTGACAGGAGACCCCCCACCGTGAGGGTCGAAAAATTTAAAATGCTTTTAACTCGCGATCTAACTTTCGTAGCGCGGCCAAACTTTGTTTGGTAATTTATTATGAGACATTGTTAATTTCTGGTGACAGGAGACACCCCACGGTAAGGGTCGAAAAATTTAAAATGCTCATAACTCGCGATCAAATTTTCGTATCGCGGCCAAATTTTGTTTGGTAATTTATTATGAGACAGTGTTAATTGTTGGTGACAGAAGACACCCCACGGTGAGGGTCGAAAAATTAAAAATGCTTATAACTCACGATGTAATTTTCGTAGCGCGGGAAAATTTTGTTTGGTAATTTAATATGAGACTTAATTTTTGGTGACAGGAGACCCCCCACGGTGAGGGTCGAAAAATTTAAAATGCTTATAACTCGCGATTTAATTTTCGTAGTGCGGCCAAATTTTGTTTGGTAATTTATTATGAGGCAGTGTTAACTTTTGGGGACATTAGACCCCCCATGGTGAGGGTCGAAAAATTTAAAATGCTTATAACTCGCGATCTAATTTTCGTAGCGCGGCCAAAGATTTGTTTGGTAATTTATTATGAGACAGTATTAATTTTTGGGGACATTAGACCCCCCACGGTGAGGGTCGAAAAATTTAAAATGCTTATAACTCGCGATTTAATTTTCGTAGCGCGGCCAAATTTTGTTTGGTAATTTATTATGAGATATTGTTAATTTTTGGTGACAGGAGACCCCCACCGTGAGGGTCGAAAAATTTAAAATGCTTATAACTCGCGATCTAATTTTCGTAGCGCGACCAAATTTTGTTTGGTAATTTATTAAGCTATTGCATAGCTATTATCGCGGGCTTTGAGCGCGGCGACCGAATCTAGGAATTCCGTAACGAGAAAAAATCTTAACACTCCGGCTAACGACGTTTGAGTTTGGCAGACTTCGGCGCGGTATCCTTCGATAGACTTCGGCAGACATTGACGCGGTATTTTTGCATAAGTTGATAAAAAAATGCTATGCAATAGCTTTACCGCGGCAATCTCCGAGTGCCACTAATATTTTTTTTTTCATCGATCTTGTAAAAATGAATTTTCCCGATCTGTTTTGCAAAAATTATGAATTTTATTGATCAGACACAGAAATATTGTGGATTTTCTTCACCGATTTTGTAAAAATAATGGAATTTCTTGATCGCTTTTGCAAAAATAGTGAATTTTGTCAATCAGACGCGGAAAGATTGTGGATTTTCGTCACCAATTTTGTAAAAATAATGGATTTTCTTCTTCGGTTTTGCAAAAATTGTGAATTAGATTGATCAGACATGGAAATATTTTGGATCTTCTTCATCGATTTTGTAAAAATAATGAATTTTCTCGATCGCTTTTGCAAAAATAGCGAATTTTTTCGATCAGACGCAGAAAGATTGAGGATTTTCTTCACCGATTTCGTAAAAATATGAATTTTCTTGTACGGTTTTGCAAAAATTTTGAACTTTATTAATCAGACACGGAAATATTTTGGATCTTCTTCATCAATTTTGTAAAAATAATGAATTTTCTTGATCGCTTTTGCAAAAATAGTGAATTTTGTCGATCAGACGCGGAAAGATTGCGGATTATCTTCCCCGATTTTGTAAAAATAATGAATTTTCGTGAATTTTATTGATCAGACATAGAAAGATTTTGGATTTTCTTAATCGATTTTGTAAAAATAATGAATATTCTCGATCGCTTTTGCAAAAATAGTGAATTTTGTCGATCAGACGCGGAAAGATTGCGGATTATCTTCACTGATTTTGTAAAAATAATGAATCTTTTTGATTGGTTTTGCAAAGATAGTGAATTTCGTCAACCAGACGCGGACAGATTTTAGATTTTTTTCATCGATCTTGTAAAACTAATGCATTTTACCGATCTGTTTTGCAAAAATTATGAATTTTATTGATCAGACACAGAAATATTGTGGATTTTCTTCACCGATTTTGTAAAAATAATGGAATTTCTTGATCGCTTTTGCAAAAATAGTTAATTTTGTCAATCAGACGCGGAAAGATTGTGGATTTTCGTCACCAATTTTGTAAAAATAATGGATTTTCTTGTTCGGTTTTGCAAAAATTACGAATTTTATTGATCAGACACAGAAATATTGTGGATTTTCTTCACCGATTTTGTAAAAATAATGGAATTTCTTGATCGCTTTTGCAAAAATAGTTAATTTTGTCAATCAGACGCGGAAAGATTGTGGATTTTCGTCACCAATTTTGTAAAAATAATGGATTTTCTTGTTCGGTTTTGCAAAAATTACGAATTTTATTGATCAGACACAGAAATATTGTGGATTTTCTTCACCGATTTTGTAAAAATAATGGAATTTCTTGATCGCTTTTGCAAAAATAGTTAATTTTGTCAATCAGACGCAGAAAGATTGTGGATTTTCGTCACCGATTTTGTAAAAATAATGGATTTTCTTGTTCGGTTTTGCAAAAATTGTGAATTATATTGATCAGACATGGAAATATTTTGGATCTTCTTCATCGATTTTGTAAAAATAATTAATTTTCTCGATTGCTGTTGCAAAAATAGTGAATTTTTTCGACCAGACGCAGAAAGATTGTGGATTTTCTTCAGCGATTTTGTAAAAATAATGAATTTTCTTGATTGGTTTTGCAAAAATTGTGAAATTTATTGATCAGACATGGAAAAATTTTGGATTTTCTTAATCGATTTTGTAAAAATAATGAATTTTTCTCGATCGCTTTTGCAAAAATAGTGAATTTTGGCAATCAGAAGTGGAAAGATTGTGGATTTTCTTCACCGATTTTGTAAAAATAATGAATCTTCTTGATAGCTTTTGCAAAAATAGTGAATTTTGGCAATCAGACGTGGAAAGATTGTGGAATTTCTTCATCGATTTTGTAAAAATAATGAATTTTCTTGATCGGATTTTCAAAAATTGTGAATTTTATTGATCAGACAAGGAAATATTGTGGATTTTCTTCACTGATTTTGTAAAAAAAAAGAATTTTCTTGATCGCTTTTGCAAAAATAGTGAATTTTGTCAATCAGACGCGGAAAGATTGTGGATTTTCGTCACCAATTTTGTAAAAATAATGGATTTTCTTGTTCGGTTTTGCAAAAATTGTGAATTATATTGATCAGACATGGAAATATTTTGGATCTTCTTCATAGATTTTATAAAAATAATTAATTTTCTCGATTGCTTTTGCAAAAATAGTGAATTTTTTCGACCAGACGCAGAAAGATTGTGGATTTTCTTCACCGATTTCGTAAAAATATGAATTTTCTTGTTTGATTTTGCAAAAATTTTGAATTTTATTGATCAGACATGGAAAGATTTTGGATTTTCTTAATCGATTTTGTAAAAATAATGAATTTTTCTCGATCGCTTTTGCAAAAATAGTGAATTTTGGCAATCAGAAGTGGAAAGATTGTGGATTTTCTTCACCGATTTTGTAAAAATAATGAATCTTCTTGATAGCTTTTGCAAAAATAGTGAATTTTGGCAATCAGACGTGGAAAGATTGTGGAATTTCTTCATCGATTTTGTAAAAATAATGAATTTTCTTGATCGGATTTTCAAAAATTGTGAATTTTATTGATCAGACACAGAAATATTGCGGATTATCTTCACTGATTTTGTAAAAATAATGAATCTTTTTGATCGGTTTTGCAAAGATAGTGAATTTCGTCAACCAGACGCGGACAGATTTTAGATTTTTTTCATCGATCTTGTAAAAATAATGGATTTTCTTGTTCGGTTTTGCAAAAATTATGAATTTTATTGATGAGACACAGAAATATTGTGGAATTTCTTCACCGATTTTGTAAAAATAATGGAATTTCTTGATCGCTTTTGCAAAAATAGTTAATTTTGTCAATCAGACGCGGAAAGATTGTGGATTTTCGTCACCGATTTTGTAAAAATAATGGATTTTCTTGTTCGGTTTTGCAAAAATTGTGAATTATATTGATCAGACATGGAAATATTTTGGATCTTCTTCATAGATTTTATAAAAATAATTAATTTTCTCGATTGCTTTTGCAAAAATAGTGAATTTTTTCGACCAGACGCAGAAAGATTGTGGATTTTCTTCACCGATTTCGTAAAAATATGAATTTTCTTGTTCGGTTTTGCAAAAATTATGAATTTTATTGATCAGACACAGAAATATTGTGGAATTTCTTCACTGATTTTGTAAAAATAATGGAATTTCTCGATCGCTTTGGCAAAAATAGTGAATTTTGTCGATCAGACGCGGAAATATTCTGGATTTTCTTCAGCGATTTTGTAAAAATAATGAATTTTCTTGATTGGTTTTGCAAAAATTGTGAATTTTATTGATCAGACATGGAAAGATTTTGGATTTTCTTAATCGATTTTGTAAAAATAATGAATTTTTCTCGATCGCTTTTGCAAAAATAGTGAATTTTGGCAATCAGAAGTGGAAAGATTGTGGATTTTCTTCACCGATTTTGTAAAAATAATGAATCTTCTTGATCGCTTTTGTAAAAATAGTGAATTTTGGCAATCAGACGTGGAAAGATTGTGGAATTTCTTCATCGATTTTGTAAAAATAATGAATTTTCTTGATCGGATTTTCAAAAATTGTGAATTTTATTTATCAGACACAGAAATATTGTGGATTTAAGTCACCAATTTTGTAAAAATAATGGATTTTCTTCTTCGGTTTTACAAAAATTGTGAATTATATTGATCAGACATGGAAATATTTTGGATCTTCTTCATCGATTTTGTAAAAATAATAAATTTTTTTGATCGCTTTTGCAAAAATAGCGAATTTTTTCGATCAGACGCAGAAAGATTGAGGATTTTCTTCACCGATTTCGTAAAAATATGAATATTCTTGTACGGTTTTGCAAAAGTTTTGAACTTTATTAATCAGACACGGAAATATTTTGGATCTTCTTCATCGATTATGTAAAAATAATGAATTTTCTTGATCGCTTTTGCAAAAATAGTGAATTTTGTCGATCAGACGCGGAAAGATTGCGGATTATCTTCCCCGATTTTGTAAAAATAATGAATTTTCGTGAATTTTATTGATCAGACATGGAAAGATTTTGGATTTTCTTAATCGATTTTGTAAAAATAATGAATTTTCTCGATCTCTTTTGCAAAAATAGTGAATTTTGTCGATCAGACGTGGAAAGATTGTGGATTTTCTTCACCGATTTTGTAAAAATAATGAATCTTCTTGATCGCTTTTGCAAAAATAGTGAATTTTGGCAATCAGACGTGGAAAGATTGTGGAATTTCTTCATCGATTTTGTAAAAATAATGAATTTTCTTGATCGGATTTTCAAAAATTGTGAATTTTATTGATCAGACACAGAAATATTGTGGATTTTCGTCACCAATTTTGTAAAAATAATGGATCTTTGGTTTTGCAAAAATTGTGAATTATATTGATCAGACATGGAAATATTTTGGATCTTCTTCATCGATTTTGTAAAAATAATAAATTTTCTCAATCGCTTTTGCAAAAATAGAGAATTTTTTCGATCAGACGCAGAAAGATTGAGGATTTTCTTCACCGATTTCGTAAAAATATGAATATTCTTGTACGGTTTTGCAAAAGTTTTAAACTTTATTAATCAGACACGGAAATATTTTGGATCTTCTTCATCGATTTTGTAAAAATAGAGAATTTTCTTGATCGCTTTGGCAAAAATAGTGAATTTTGTCGATCAGACGCGGAAAGATTCTGGATTTTCTTCAGCGATTTTGTCAAAATAATGAATTTTCTTGATTGGTTTTGCAAAAATTGTGAATTTTATTGATCAGACATGGAAAGATTTTGGATTTTCTTAATCGATTTTGTAAAAATAATGAATTTTTCTCGATCGCTTTTGCAAAAATAGTGAATTTTGGCAATTAGAAGTGGAAAGATTATGGATTTTCTTCACCGATTTTGTAAAAATAATGAATCTTCTTGATCGCTTTTGCAAAAATAGTGAATTTTGGCAATCAGACGTTTAAAGATTGTGGAATTTCTTCATCGATTTTGTAAAAATAATGAATTTTCTTGATCGGATTTTCAAAAATTGTGAATTTTATTGATCAGACACAGAAATATTGTGGATTTTCGTCACCAATTTTGTAAAAATAATGGATTTTCTTCTTCGGTTTTGCAAAAATTGTGAATTATATTGATCAGACATGGAAATATTTTGGATCTTCTTCATCGATTTTGTAAAAATAATAAATTTTCTCGATCGCTTTTGCAAAAATAGCGATTTTTTTCGATCAGACGCGGAAAGATTGCGGATTATCTTCCCCGATTTTGTAAAAATAATGAATTTTCGTGAATTTTATTGATCAGACATGAAAAGATTTTGGATTTTCTTAATCGATTTTGTAAAAATAATGAATTTTCTCGATCTCTTTTGCAAAAATAGTGAATTTTGTCGATCAGACGCTTAAAGATTGTGGAATTTCTTCACCGATTTTGTAAAAATAATGAATCTTCTTGATCGCTTTTGCAAAAATAGTGAATTTTGGCAATCAGACGTGGAAAGATTGTGGAATTTCTTCATCGATTTTGTAAAAATAATGAATTTTCTTGATCGGATTTTCAAAAATTGTGAATTTTATTGATCAGACACAGAAATATTGTAGATTTTCTTCACTGATTTTGTAAAAAAAATGAATTTTCTTGATCGCTTTTGCAAAAATAGTGAATTTTGTCAATCAGACGCGGAAAGATTGTGAATTTTCGTCACCAATTTTGTAAAAATAATGGATTTTCTTCTTCGGTTTTGCAAAAATTGTGAATTATATTGATCTGACATGGAAATATTTTTAATCTTCTTCATCGATTTTGTAAAAATAATGAATTTTCTCGATCGCTTTTGCAAAAATAGTGAATTTTGTCGATCAGACGCGGAAAGATTGCGGATTATCTTCCCCGATTTTGTAAAAATAATGAATTTTCGTGAATTTTATTGATCAGACATGGAAAGATTTTGGATTTTCTTAATCGATTTTTTAAAAATAATGAATTTTCTCGATCGCTTTTGCAAAAATAGTGAATTTTGTCGATCAGACGCGGAAAGATTGCGGATTATCTTCACTGATTTTGTAAAAATAATGAATCTTTTTGATCGGTTTTGCAAAGATAGTGAATTTCGTCAACCAGACGCGGACAGATTTTAGATTTTTTTTCATCGATCTTGTAAAAATAATGCATTTTACCGATCTGTTTTGCAAAAATTATGAATTTTATTGATCAGACACAGAAATATTGTGGATTTTCTTCACCGATTTTGTAAAAATAATGGAATTTCTTGATCGCTTTTGCAAAAATAGTTAATTTTGTCAATCAGACGCGGAAAGATTGTGGATTTTCGTCACCAATTTTGTAAAAATAATGGATTTTCTTGTTCGGTTTTGCAAAAATTATGAATTTTATTGATCAGACACAGAAATATTGTGGATTTTCTTCACCGATTTTGTAAAAATAATGGAATTTCTTGATCGCTTTTGCAAAAATAGTTAATTTTGTCAATCAGACGCGGAAAGATTGTGGATTTTCGTCACCGATTTTGTAAAAATAATGGATTTTCTTGTTCGGTTTTGCAAAAAATGTGAATTATATTGATCAGATATGGAAATATTTTGGATCTTCTTCATCGATTTTGTAAAAATAATTCATTTTCTCGATTGCTGTTGCAAAAATAGTGAATTTTTTCGACTAGACGCAGAAAGATTGTGGATTTTCTTCAGCGATTTTGTAAAAATAATGAATTTTCTTGATTGGTTTTGCAAAAATTGTGAATTTTATTGATCAGACATGGAAATATTTTGGATTTTCTTAATCTATTTCGTAAAAATAATGATTTTTCTCGATCGCTTTGGCAAAAATAGTGAATTTTGGCAATCAGAAGTGGAAAGATTGTGGATTTTCTTCACCGATTTTGTAAAAATAATGAATCTTCTTGATAGCTTTTGCAAAAATAGTGAATTTTCGCAATCAGACGTGGAAAGATTGTGGAATTTTTTCATCGATTTTGTAAAAATAATGAATTTTCTTGATCGGATTTTCAAAAATTGTGAATTTTATTGATCAGACACAGAAATATTGTGGATTTTCTTCACTGATTTTGTAAAAATAATGAATTTTCTTGATCGCTTTTGCAAAAATAGTGAATTTTGTCAATCAGACGCGGAAAGATTGTGGATTTTCGTCACCAATTTTGTAAAAATAATGGATTTTCTTGTTCGGTTTTGCAAAAATTGTGAATTATATTGATCAGACATGGAAATATTTTGGATCTTCTTCATAGATTTTATAAAAATAATTAATTTTCTCGATTGCTTTTGCAAAAATAGTGAATTTTTTCGACCAGACGCAGAAAGATTGTGGATTTTCTTCACCGATTTCGTAAAAATATGAATTTTCTTGTTCGGTTTTGCAAAAATTTTGAATGTTATTGATCAGACATGGAAATATTTTGGATTTTCTTAATCTATTTCGTAAAAATAATGAATTTTCTCGATCGCTTTGGCAAAAATAGTGAATTTTGTCGATCAGACGCAGAAAGATTCTGGATTTTCTTCAGCGATTTTGTAAAAATAATGAATTTTCTTGATTGGTTTTGCAAAAATTGTGAATTTTATTGATCAGACATGGAAAGATTTTGGATTTTCTTAATCGATTTTGTAAAAATAATGAATTTTTCTCGATCGCTTTTGCAAAAATAGTGAATTTTGGCAATCAGAAGTGGAAAGATTGTGGATTTTCTTCACCGATTTTGTAAAAATAATGAATCTTCTTGATCGCTTTTGTAAAAATAGTGAATTTTGGCAATCAGACGTGGAAAGATTGTGGAATTTCTTCATCGATTTTGTAAAAATAATGAATTTTCTTGATCGGATTTTCAAAAATTGTGAATTTTATTGATCAGACACAGAAATATTGTGGATTTTCGTCACCAATTTTGTAAAAATAATGGATCTTCGGTTTTGCAAAAATTGTGAATTATATTGATCAGACATGGAAATATTTTGGATCTTCTTCATCGATTTTGTAAAAATAATAAATTTTCTCGATCGCTTTTGCAAAAATAGCGAATTTTTTTGATCAGACGCAGAAAGATTGAGGATTTTCTTCACCGATTTCGTAAAAATATGAAAATTCTTGTACGGTTTTGCAAAAGTTTTGAACTTTATTAATCAGACACGGAAATATTTTGGATCTTCTTCATCGATTTTGTAAAAATAATGAATTTTCTTGATCGCTTTTGCAAAAATAGTGAATTTTGTCGATCAGACGCGGAAAGATTGCGGATTATCTTCCCCGATTTTGTAAAAATAATGAATTTTCGTGAATTTTATTGATCAGACATGGAAAGATTTTGGATTTTCGTAATCGATTTTGTAAAAATAATGAATTTTCTCGATCTCTTTTGCAAAAATAGTGAATTTTGTCGATCAGACGCGGAAAGATTGTGGATTTTCTTCACCGATTTTGTAAAAATAATGAATTTTCTTGTTCTGTTTTGCAAAAATTGTCAAGTATATTGATCAGATATGGAAATATTTTGGATCTCCTTCATCGATTTTGTAAAAATAATGAATTTTCTCGATCGCTTTTGCAAAAATAGTGAATTTTGTCGATCAGACGCGGAAAGATTGCGGATTATCTTCACTGATTTTGTAAAAATAATGAATCTTTTTGATCGGTTTTGCAAAGATAGTGAATTTCGTCAACCAGACGCGGACAGATTTTAGATTTTTTTCATCGATCTTGTAAAAATAATGCATTTTACCGATCTGTTTTGCAAAAATTATGAATTTTATTGATCAGACACAGAAATATTGTGGATTTTCTTCACCGATTTTGTAAAAATAATGGAATTTCTTGATCGCTTTTGCAAAAATAGTTAATTTTTTCAATCAGACGCGGAAAGTTTGTGGATTTTCGTCACCAATTTTGTAAAAATAATGGATTTTCTTGTTCGGTTTTGCAAAAATTATGAATTTTATTGATCAGACACAGAAATATTGTGGAATTTCTTCACCGATTTTGTAAAAATAATGGAATTTCTTGATCGCTTTTGCAAAAATAGTTAATTTTGTCAATCAGACGCGGAAAGATTGTGGATTTTCGTCACCGATTTTGTAAAAATAATGGATTTTCTTGTTCGGTTTTGCAAAAATTGTGAATTATATTGATCAGACATGGAAATATTTTGGATCTTCTTCATAGATTTTATAAAAATAATTAATTTTCTCGATTGCTTTTGCAAAAATAGTGAATTTTTTCGACCAGACGCAGAAAGATTGTGGATTTTCTTCACCGATTTCGTAAAAATATGAATTTTCTTGTTCGGTTTTGCAAAAATTATGAATTTTATTGATCAGACACAGAAATATTGTGGAATTTCTTCACCGATTTTGTAAAAATAATGGAATTTCTCGATCGCTTTGGCAAAAATAGTGAATTTTGTCGATCAGACGCGGAAATATTCTGGATTTTCTTCCGCGATTTTGTAAAAATAATGAATTTTCTTGATTGGTTTTGCAAAAATTGTGAATTTTATTGATCAGACATGGAAAGATTTTGGATTTTCTTAATCGATTTTGTAAAAATAATGAATTTTTCTCGATCGCTTTTGCAAAAATAGTGAATTTTGGCAATCAGAAGTGGAAAGATTGTGGATTTTCTTCACCGATTTTGTAAAAATAATGAATCTTCTTGATCGCTTTTGTAAAAATAGTGAATTTTGGCAATCAGACGTGGAAAGATTGTGGAATTTCTTCATCGATTTTGTAAAAATAATGAATTTTCTTGATCGGATTTTCAAAAATTGTGAATATTATTTATCAGACACAGAAATATTGTGGATTTAACCCTCCAAGCGTCTTGCAAATGGGTAAAATTGTAATGTTGTTTTCTCTGCATTTTGTTTTAAATGCTAATAAAATATGATTCTTTCAATATTATATGAAAAATCTTATTTGGGAATATAAATGTAATCCTTGAGGGTCGTAATCATTCTTCAATGCTTTGAAAATTAATTAAATTTATAGAAATATAATATCTTAAATATTGCTTATATTGCAGTGAAACCTGGAGCTTAGTGTACGGAATATTACGGGACAAACGCTTAGAGGGTTAAGTCACCAATTTTGTAAAAATAATAGATTTTCTTCTTCGGTTTTACAAAAATTGTGAATTATATTGATCAGACATGGAAATATTTTGGATCTTCTTCATCGATTTTGTAAAAATAATAAATTTTTTTGATCGCTTTTGCAAAAATAGCGAATTTTTTCGATCAGACGCAGAAAGATTGAGGATTTTCTTCACCGATTTCGTAAAAATATGAATATTCTTGTACGGTTTTGCAAAAGTTTTGAACTTTATTAATCAGACACGGAAATATTTTGGATCTTCTTCATCGATTTTGTAAAAATAATGAATTTTCTTGATCGCTTTTGCAAAAATAGTGAATTTTGTCGATCAGACGCGGAAAGATTGCGGATTATCTTTCCCGATTTTGTAAAAATAATGAATTTTCGTGAATTTTATTGATCAGACATGGAAAGATTTTGGATTTTCTTAATCGATTTTGTAAAAATAATGAATTTTCTCGATCTCTTTTGCAAAAATAGTGAATTTTGTCGATCAGACGTGGAAAGATTGTGGATTTTCTTCACCGATTTTGTAAAAATAATGAATCTTCTTGATCGCTTTTGCAAAAATATTGAATTTTGGCAATCAGACGTGGAAAGATTGTGGAATTTCTTCATCGATTTTGTAAAAATAATGAATTTTCTTGATCGGATTTTCAAAAATTGTGAATTTTATTGATCAGACACAGAAATATTGTGGATTTTCGTCACCAATTTTGTAAAAATAATGGATCTTCGGTTTTGCAAAAATTGTGAATTATATTGTTCAGACATGGAAATATTTTGGATCTTCTTCATCGATTTTGTAAAAATAATAAATTTTCTCGATCGCTTTTGCAAAAATAGCGAATTTTTTCGATCAGACGCAGAAAGATTGAGGATTTTCTTCACCGATTTCGTAAAAATATGAATATTCTTGTACGGTTTTGCAAAAGTTTTGAACTTTATTAATCAGACACGGAAATATTTTGGATCTTCTTCATCGATTTTGTAAAAATAATGAATTTTCTTGATCGCTTTTGCAAAAATAGTGAATTTTGTCGATCAGACGCGGAAAGATTGCGGATTATCTTCCCCGATTTTGTAAAAATAATGAATTTTCGTGAATTTTATTGATCAGACATGGAAATATTTTGGATTTTCGTAATCGATTTTGTAAAAATAATGAATTTTCTCGATCTCTTTTGCAAAAATAGTGAATTTTGTCGATCAGACGCGGAAAGATTGTGGATTTTCTTCACCGATTTTGTAAAAATAATGAATTTTCTTGAACGCTTTTGCAAAAATAGTGAATTTTGTCGATCAGACGCGGAAAGATTGCGGATTATCTTCACCGATTTTGTAAAAATAATGAATTTTCTTGTTCGGTTTTGCAAAAATTGTGAATTATATTGATCAGACATGGAAATATTTTGGATCTTCTTCATAGATTTTATAAAAATAATTAATTTTCTCGATTGCTTTTGCAAAAATAGTGAATTTTTTCGACCAGACGCAGAAAGATTGTGGATTTTCTTCACCGATTTCGTAAAAATATGAATTTTCTTGTTCGGTTTTGCAAAAATTTTGAATTTTATTGATCAGACATGGAAATATTTTGGATTTTCTTAATCTATTTCGTAAAAATAATGAATTTTCTCGATCGCTTTGGCAAAAATAGTGAATTTTGTCGATCAGACGCGGAAATATTCTGGATTTTCTTCAGCGATTTTGTAAAAATAATGAATTTTCTTGATTGGTTTTGCAAAAATTGTGAATTTTATTGATCAGACATGGAAAGATTTTGGATTTTCTTAATCGATTTTGTAAAAATAATGAATTTTTCTCGATCGCTTTTGCAAAAATAGTGAATTTTGGCAATCAGAAGTGGAAAGATTGTGGATTTTCTTCACCGATTTTGTAAAAATAATGAATCTTCTTGATCGCTTTTGTAAAAATAGTGAATTTTGGCAATCAGACGTGGAAAGATTGTGGAATTTCTTCATCGATTTTGTAAAAATAATGAATTTTCTTGATCGGATTTTCAAAAATTGTGAATTTTATTTATCAGACACAGAAATATTGTGGATTTAAGTCACCAATTTTGTAAAAATAATGGATTTTCTTCTTCGGTTTTACAAAAATTGTGAATTATATTGATCAGACATGGAAATATTTTGGATCTTCTTCATCGATTTTGTAAAAATAATAAATTTTTTTGATCGCTTTTGCAAAAATAGCGAATTTTTCCGATCAGACGCAGAAAGATTGAGGATTTTCTTCACCGATTTCGTAAAAATATGAATATTCTTGTACGGTTTTGCAAAAGTTTTGAACTTTATTAATCAGACACGGAAATATTTTGGATCTTCTTCATCGATTTTGTAAAAATAATGAATTTTCTTGATCGCTTTTGCAAAAATAGTGAATTTTGTCGATCAGACCCAGCTAGAAAAAGTTTGTAAAAAAAGTGTAAAAAAAAAAGTGCATAAAAAGTGAGCGTATTTGGCACCTCTGCTTATACACAAAAAGTACAAACCGAATTGTTGACAAAAAGTGTATACGTAAATTGTTCACTTTTTGAGCACAATCAGAGGTGCCAAATACGCTCACTTTTTGTGCACGTATTTTTTTATACTTTTTTTGTATACCTAAATTTTTCACTTTTTATGCACAATCAGAGGCGCCAAGTACGCTCACTTTTTGTGCACTTATTTTTTTATATATTTTTTTTGTATACCTAAATTGTACACTTTTTATGCACAGAGGTGCCAAATACGCTCAGATTTTGTGCGCATTTTTTTGTACACTTCTTTGCATACTGAATAGCCCTAAATTGTATACATTATGTGAATAATCGGAAATGCCATATACACTGATTTTGTGCACTTTTCCTTTTACATACCAAATAGTCTTACACTGTACACTTTTTATACATAATCAGAGGTGCAGAGAAAAAATATACACAGGTTTTTTTTTTTCTGCTAATTCATTAAAATCTGAGGAGATTAAACTTATATCTATAAAAATGCATATAAATTTTAGATTGTGAACAAAAGCATACATTAAGTAAATAATCCTGCAATGAAAATTGAAATATCATAAAAAATGCTCAGTCAAAAAATTATTTCAAATCTACAGGGGAAAAAAAAATCGTTTGGCAGAAAATTTTGAAAATGACGTGACAATTGATTTTTCTTTAGTTATCGAATGATAATTCTGTGTGTGCTTGTTAAAATGCAAAACATAGCCAAAAAAAAAAAAAAAAAGAAAGAAAAAAAATTCAAGTAAAAAATTTGTAAAGGATGACTCTATTTGTTTAACATTAGATTTTAAAAGTTGTCACATAACTAGTTGTAAGCTCATCAGGATAATTCCAAAAAATCCCCGCCAGAATCATCTAACAGCTGCAGGTAGATCTAGATTTCGAAGATACTAACTACTAATTTTATCAACAAAAACTAAATCAAGATTAGGCATAATCCTAGTTTAACAATTTTATCTGGTCATTTTCCTTTTTTTTTTTTTTTTTTTTTTTAACAATAAAAGTTGGTTTTATTGAAATCATGTTAGCCCCCCCCCCCCCTCCAACTCTATTATTACTGTAAAATCCTGATTGTAATCCCTTAATACTTTGAAGCAGTGTTCTCGCTGTTTCTCGCCAATGTGTCGAATTGCGATTAAATTCTTAATTAAGCGAGTAAACAAGCGATTAGGTTCGCCAAATTGCTAGTGCTCAATTTTTGCTTTTTCTTTTTTGTTTTTCATACATATGCATATACAGTAGACTCCCTCAAATTCGCACAGCTTGGGACCAGGGGTTGTGCGAATTTTAGAATTTTGCAGATTTCTGGTCATTGCTTTGTTTACATTTTTTAATTAATAGTGCATTCGCAACTATAATGAATGCTTACAATATAATAAAATATTAATATAGTAATGAACTAAAAATAAAAGTTTAGATAATTTTTTAAATGATTAAAGTTCTAATAGCAAAGGTCAAGTTAATAATCAATAGTGTATGATTAAATATTCATTATAAAGATTAATATTCTTCCAAAATTATTCAAGAAAACTTGCCTCATAAAAGTACATTACTAATTCACATAAAAATCATAAAATAAGGATTTTTTTTTTTCAAGTTTAGCCAAGCTTAATAACCAAAATATCTTGATAATGCATAATATATTTGGTAAGAACATTGTAATTACCAGTAATATCAGCAATATCTTAAATTTTTTCAAAAAAATAAAAAATTTCTTTATGAAAAAAAACATGAAAATAGAGTATTAAGAAAATTATAAATTAAAAAATATATGAAATTGATACAAAACTAAGAAAAAATCAAATTTTGTCCCAATATCTAAACTGAAATTTTCATTGTTTACATCCATAAAATATGTGCGAATTTTAGAGAGTTGCAGATTTCTGGTTTGTGGATTTCAGGAAGTCTACTGTATATATATATATATATATATATATATTTAATATATACATATTTTTTATATTTGTAGCGCATAGTTGAAATTAGATTAATAATAATCGCTGTCACAGTTTGAACTACACGGCGAATCCATTTTGCTAATACTTTTTTCATTTGGCGAATGTATTTTATTTTTAATTCGCCAAATTACTAATGTTGGTCAAATGTCAGCGAGAACACTGCTTTCAAGCAATTTTTATTTTCCACTCTCACATATAAGCCCCCCTCCTACCACACACACACACCTCTTTTGTGGTAAAAAAATATTTAAAAATCTGAGTGTTAAACTGTGTGTTTAACACTTAGTATAACACTTTCATAACAAGTACTCACTGGAAACCTTTTAAAAATATTTATTGCTACCAGATAGTAATATCATATTTGCTCATAGGCCATAATAAAAACCGTTGAATGTAAACATACAATTATTTCATTTATTTTACCTATTACATGTATATTCATAGAAACTTATCAAAATATTTAATCTACATTCAGTGACTTAATGAGAACTTGAGCTAGTTCATACACAGGGTGCATAAAAGTGCTTATTTTTTAGTACTCCTATTTCTGAATTTTGCTTATACTGTTAAAGGAATGAAAACCCTGTGTAAAAATGTAAAACAACGGTATATACTGAATACAGCACTGAAGTGTAATAAATATTATTTTTAATGCATGTTGCTGATATTCAATTTCTGTTCTTGGAGATGCATACAATCCTCTCAAATATTAAATTTTTCTTTTAATGAAAAAAAAATCCCCAAAGGGACCTTTTTTTAAGAATGATCTATATGCATATATTTACAGTAGTACTCCGGTGATCCAAAAATTGACTTAAGCAAAAGATCTTAAAATTCCAAGTCCTTTTTAAATGTAAAAAATTTTACTGTCAACACTATTTTTACCGATGTCAATTGACACCTTTCAACATATTTTGTTTTATGATTACTGTTTTATTTATAAGTTTTACACCAAAACAATTCCAAATCATTTTTAATACATTGAAATTTGTTTTAATTAGCTTTAAAAATTAGAAGCAAAAATCAGAACTTTGAAAGGTGCTTTTGGACACTAGTAGAAATAGTGTTAAAAAAAAAAAAACATGTTTTTTATTAAAAAAACAGAGTTAACTTACTTATTTGGCCCACTGCATAATTTTGAGCTTTTTATTATATATATATGTAAAATACTTCATTATTTTACATAATATGTTGCGATTTTCTTTTGATTTTCAACTTTGCATGGTATCAATGCTGATTTATCACGCCATCTTTTAAATAACAACACATTTGTTGTTGCATCTTCTTGTACTTCAATATCTCAAAGTGACACATTTTTTATCTCAGTAGCTTCACTGTGTGTAATCCTGTTCCACATCTACGACATAATCTGTAACACGTTACAACATTTTTATTACAGCACTGTACTAACTATCAAGCTTTTCACCATAAGCTTCTCAGTTATTAAAAAAATCCTATGGAACCCCGGTTAATCGAAAATGCTTTGTCCCATACTTTTAAGATAAGAACCATGGGTGCAAGTTTGAAATTTTGTCAAGACTGAAAATATTTTGAATTCCCCTTCTACTAACTGGGTCTGAGTGAACATCTACACACACACGTAGCTTGCATTTTTACCCACGACCCTATGATGAAGTCCCCCCCCTCCCCCCCCCGATCTTTAGCCAAAATTTGGCATTTTTGTGCAATCTTTTGCCAAAATTTGCTACTTTTGACAAAAATCAGACTTTGTACAGCCTCAAGAAAAAAAAAAGCTGAACTTTCAAGGACATTTGACAAAATTAGAACTTTTCTGTAATTTTTTTAACAAAATTAGCCTTTTTTGCGAACTTCTTACAAAAATCGCACTTTTTTCCACTGTTTTTTCAATGACATTTGCATTTATCAATGATCCTTTAGAGATATTCGTAGTTTTTCTCACCCTTTTTTGACAAAATTCAGATATTTTCCACAATCTTTTGAGAAAATTTGCATATTTACTGCAATCCTTCGTCAAAACTCGTGTATTTTCCATGATCTTTTGTCAAAATTTTCATATTTTCTGCTACCTTTTGCAAAATACACTTTTTTCTGTGATCTTTTGAAAAAACTCTCGTATTTTCTACGATCCTTCTAGAAAATTCTCATTTTCTGTGATCTTTCAACAAAATTGTGATTTTTCTTCGATCTTTCGATAAAATTCGCGATTTTCCTCCGATCTTTCGTCAAAATTAGAGATTTTCTGCTCCTTTCTACAAAATACTTCTATTTACCTCAATCTTACAACAAATTACTCATATTTTTCGGCAAAATTTACATATTTTCTGTGATCTTTCGGAAAAATTCGGGTATTGTTCGTGATCTTGAGGAAAAATTTGGATATTTTCTGCGATCTTTTGGAAAAATTCACATATTTTCTGCAATTTTTCGGCAAAATTCGCATATTTCTCTTGATCTTTCGACAAACTCTACATATTTTCCTCAATTTTTTGACAAAATTAGAACACTTCTTCGATCTTTCAAGAAAATTAGAGTATTTTCCAGGATCTTTCCACAAAAAGTAGAGTATTTACCACGATCTTCGACAAAAAATTGAGTATTTTTCACGATTATCTTAGAAAATTAGAATGTTTTCGTAATCCTTTAACAAAAGCCGCAACTTTTTACATAATCCTTTGACCGAAGTCGCGCTTTTTCCGAAATCCTATGATGGAAAGAGTTACCTCCCACTTTTTTTGGAGAAAATAGTTTTTTTCCAGGATCGTTTGAAAAATTTATAGGTTTTTTGCACAGTTGCATTGGTTTAGAGGTATAAAAAATTTGAGAATTTTCTTGATTGCCTTTGTAAAAATTGCGAATTTTCTTGATTGCCTTTGTAAAAATCGATAATTTTGTCGACCAGACTCGAAAAATCAAATTTCATCGATTGGCTTCGTAAAAATCACGTATTTTGTCGATCCAATTCGTAAAAATCTTATTTTTGTTGTCAAACAAGAAAAAAAAATCAATCATTTTGTTGATCGGCTGTGGAAAAGTTGCGAATTTTACCTATCATGTGAAAAAAAATTGCAAATTTCATCGATTGGTTTTGTAAAAGTCACGAATTATGTCGATAGCTTTGTAAAACTTGTGATTTTCGTCAATCGGTTTCATAAAAATCATAAATTTTATTGATTAGATGCAGAAAAATTTTAAATTTTGGCAACTGACTTTGTAAAAATCACAAATTTTGTTGATAAGTGCAGAAAAATTGCGAATTTTCTCAATTGGCTTTATAAAAGTGATATTTTTGTTCGAAACCGTTTTGTCGACCAAACTCGAAAAATCGCACATTTTGTCAATCTACTTTGTAAAAATCTTATTTTTGTTGTCAAACAAGAAAAAAATCGATAATTTTGTGGATCAGCTGTGGAAAAATTGCGAATTTTACTGATCATGTGAAAAAAAACGCAAATTTCGTTCATTGGCTTTTTAAAAATCACGAATTTTGTAGATTGCTTTGTAAAAATCGAGATTTCCGTCAATCGGTTTCATAAAAATCATAAATTTTATTGATTAGATGCAGAAAATTTTTTAATTTGGCAACTGTCTTTGTAAAAATCACGAATTTTGTTGATAAGTGCAGAAAAATTGCGAATTTTCTGAATTGGCTTTATAAAAGCGATATTTTTGTTCGAAACCGTTTTGTCGACCAAACTCGAAAGATCGCACATTTTGTCGATTCATTTTGTAAAAATCTTATTTTTGTTGTCAAACAAGAAAAAATCGATAATTTTGTTGATCAGCTGTGGAAAAATTGTGAATTTTACCGATCATGTGATAAACAATTGCAAATTCTGCCGATTGGCTCTGTAAAAATCACGAATTCTGTCGATTGCTTTGTAAAAATCATGATTTTCGACAATCGGTTTCATAAAAATCAGAAATTTTATTGATCAGATGAAGAAAAATTGTGAATTTTGGCAACTGTCTTTGTAAAAATCATGAATTTTGTTGATTTATGCAGCAAAATTGCAAATTTTCTTAATCGGCTTTGTAAAAATCAATACTTTTGTTGACCAGACTCGAAAAATCGTAAATTCCATCGATCAGCTTCATAAAAATCGCAGATTTTGTCGATTCATTTTGTAAAAATCTTATTTTTGTTGTCAAACAAGAAAAAATTGATAATTTTGTTGATCAGCTGTGGAAAAATTGTGAATTTTACTGATCATGTGAAAAACAAGTGCAAATTCTGCCGATTGGCTCTGTAAAAATCACAAATTCTGTGGATTGCTTTGTAAAAATGGCGATTTTTATCAATCGGTTTCATAAAAATCAGAAATTTTATTGATCAGATGCAGAAAAAATTGTGAATTTTGGCAACTGTCTTTGTAAAAATCACGAATTTTGTTGATTGGTGCAGAAAAATTGCAAATTTTCTTAATTGGCTTTGTAAAAATCAATAATTTTCTTGACCAGACTCAAAAAATCATAAATTCCACCGATCAGCTTCATAAAAATCGCACATTTTGTCAATTTATTTTGTAAAAATCTTATTTTTGTTGTCAAACAAGAAAAAATCGATAATTTTGTTGATCAGCTGTGGAAAAATTGCGAATTTTACTGATCATGTGGAAAAAAAATTGCAAATTCTGTCGACAGGCTCTGTAAAAATCACAAATTATGTCGATTGCTTTGTAAAAATGGCGATTTTCGTCAATCGGTTTCATAAAAATCAGAAATTTTATTGATTAGACGCAGAAAAAATTGTGAATTTTGGCAACTGTCTTTGTAAGAACCACGAATTTTGTTGATTGGTGCAGAAAAATTGGGAATTTTCTTAATCGGCTATGTAAAAATCAATAATTTTGTTGACCAGACTCAAAAAATCGTAAATTCCATCGATCAGCTTCATAAAAAATCACACATTTTGTCGATTTATTTTGTAAAAATCTTATTTTTGTTATCAAACAAGAATTCGATAATTTTGTTGATTAGCTGTGGAAAAATTGTGAATTTTACCGATCATGTGAAAAACAATTGCGATTTTTGTCAATCAGCTTCGTAAAAATCAAATTTTATTGATCAAATGAAGAAAAATTGTAAATTTTCTCAATCGTTTACTTAAAAATTGATAATTTCGTCGACCAGACTCGAAAAATCGTAAACTATATTGATCGGCTTCATAAAAATCGCATATTTTGTCAACCCATTTCTTAAAAATCATAATTTTTGTTTACTTCATCAATCAGCTGTGGAAAAATTGTGTATTTTACCAATCATGTGAAGAAAGATTGCAAATTTCTTCGATTGGCTTTGTAAAAGTCATGAATTTTGTGAATTGCTTTTAAAAATTTTAATTTCCGTAGATTGGTTTCGAAAAAATCGTAAATTTTTTTGATCAGGCATAGAAAAATTGTGAAATTTCTCGATCGGTCATGTAAAAATCAATAATTTTGTTGATCAGACTTGAAAAATCATAAATTCCATTGATCAGCTTCATAAAAGTCGCACATTTTGTCGATTCATTTTGTAAAAATTTTATTTTGTTGTCAAACAAGAAAAAATCGATAATTTTGGTGATCAGCTTTAGAAAAATTGTGAATTTTACCAATCATGTGAAAACAATTGCAAATTCCATTGACTGGCTCTGTAAAAATCACGAATTCTGTCGATTGCTTTGTAAAAATCACGATTTTCGTCAATCGGTTTCGTGAAAATCAGAAATTTTATTGATCAGACGCAGAAAAAATTGTGAATTTTGGCAACTATCTTTGTAAAAATCATGAATTTTGTTGATTGGTGCAGAAAAATTGTGAATTTTCTTAAACGGCTTTCTAAAAATAGATAATTTTGTTGACCAGCTCCATAAAAATCGCACATTTTATCGATTCATTTTGTAAAAATCTTATTTTTGTTGTCAAACAAGAAAAGATAAATACTTTTTATTAGTAATTTTTGACGAATTAAATTTTTTTCCCCGATCATTAGGAGAAATTTACACTTTTCCAGCAATCCTTTGAAGAAATTTACCCAACACAGTGAGGTTTGTACTGGCATTTTTGTTGTATTTCATCTGTTACCTCCCCCATATAAAAATGACAACAAATTTTAATGCATACTCCCATCAATCCCAGAGATAATGAAATTCATCGTCGAAAAAGCAGAAATCCACGTTTCTGCAGAAAATAATCTGTAGGTAAAATATTTTTACAATTGAAGCATTAATTAATCAAACAGTCACTTACCTGTGGTGTATTGTCTTATTTTTTAATGTTTATTAACAACCTAAATTTTTCAAATAGTAAGTAATAAAAACTAAACATGACATGAAGCAAAATAAAGGTTTAATGAAAAAGAATCTGCAAAAAAGAAAATAAAATTGTAATGCCCATCTCATGTCTTTTTTCACCTCACAAAACACTTATAATTTAAGGGGGAATTAATTTTTATTTTTCATAAGAATTTCCATTAGTTTTGAAAAGCAATCTAAGCATCTAGTAAATGTCAAATAATCAGCAAATTAAATTAATATCAGTGATTAAATCAATATCAATGAATAAATTAACATCAACAATTAAAATAATAATGTGTGGTTGTTATTACAAACAATAACCATGCATTAATGAGTAATGTAAAATTTTCATTTCACCCCCAACTATTTTCAATTTTTTAATCAAAGCAAGATTCTGTAATTTTATATTTTGTTTAGTACTGTTATCGAATTTCAAAATAAAAAATGATATTAATTCCAAAAGCCAAACCACCTCCTCCCTCAAGAGATACCTTACGATATCATTCGTCAGAGCTCCCCCACCTCCCATAAAACTATAACGCTATATTTGTAGAGCTAGCTAATTCGGAAAGATTTTCAAGTCCCTGCAAATTCATAAACTTGAAGCAAAAGGCGAAATTTTTTTTCGATCCCGATCGATTCCACAGGGTTTGCCTGTGCTTACAAATGACTGAGTCATCTGAAATTTTCACAGAGATACTTGTAAAAAAATAACTTTGGTATAAACGCTATAATTTAAATTAGAAATAATAAAAATAAAAAACGACGGAACACGCGGTAGTATCCACTCGATTCTCTCGCTTCGCGGTCGAGTGACGTCACATGTAAACACACCAGCTCCAAGTCTCTGTGTTGAGAAGTATTAATCCTTCTGATTCCTAGAGTCGGAAAGATCGCTACAGCGGTACATGAGAGAAAAATAAATAAATTAATAATTATTAAAAAGGATTCGTCTGATTTTTGAAAGCGCAAGTGATTTTCATAATAATTGGAAGCTATAACTGATAAGGGAAAAGGGCAAATTGTAAGCTCGTTGAAAAAGTGGAGTGTTTGCGCGCGTGTTGTGAGCATGTGTGTGTGTGTGTGGGGGGGGGGGTCCACTTCACTTCCCTCGATTTTGAAACTTAATTATGTAATTTTTTTTATTTTGAAAAACTTCATAAAATTTATTTTTTTCGAGAAATTTAAAATAAAAAAGGAAGTAACACATTTTCTGATAGGGGGATGAAAGCATGTGAGAGCAATTGCCCCCCCCCCTTCTTTTTAAAATTTGATTAATTAAAATTTATTTTTCTCTTTTTTTGAAATTCGTAGTCAAATTTATTATTTTCGAGTAACTTAAAAAAAAAGTAAAAATTTTGCAATGGGGGAAGGGCATAGAACGGCTTTTGCCCCTCTCTCGATTTTGAAATTTAACTAAGTTTTGTTTTTCTACGATTTTGAAAAACACAGCAAAATTAATTCTTTCTAGGAGTAGGCACATTTTGCCCTTAACAGGATTTTGAAATTTAATTAACTTTTTTTTTTTTTTCGTTTTGAAATGCCCAATAAAATATGTTTATTTCAAGTAATTTAAAATTAAACGATTTTTATGGGAAGAAGTCATATGAGAGTCATTGCCTCTCCCTTAAGTTTGATTTAAATATTATTTAGTCTAAAATACAATTGAATTTTATTTTTGAATGATTTTGAAAAACATAGTAAAATTATGTCCTTTCGAGAAATTTAAAATAAAAGAGAAATTAAATATTTCCGTAAAGTTAGAGGGTTTTACTAAAAACATTACCCCTCCCCTAAGTTTAAAAATTTATAATTAATCAAAATTTCTATTTTCCTTATTTTTAACACATTCGCTGCCGATCACGCGCCAGCGCGTGATGTGGCGCCAACGTTAAGGGGCCACTCACGCGCCAGCGCGTGATGTGAGGTGGTGTCAAATAGCCAGTCACGCGCTGGTACGGGAAAATCTTTCACTGATTATTTGTTATAAAAAAAAAATCGGCTTCTGGGAAAAACCCACTTCTACAGTGCGGCATTAACTATCATCACATCTTCAAGTAAGCGGCAGCGAATGTGTTAAAAGATAGTAGAATTTATTATTTTTAAGCAACTTAAAATATAAGATAATCTCAAGGAAGTTTCCGGTAATGAAGCGAGGGGGGGGGAGGTTCATTACCCGTATTTCTGGATTTTGAAATTTAAATAGTTAAATTTGTTTTTCTTCAAATTAGATAAGCATACTAAAATGTATTTAATTTGTTTACCTTAAAATTAAAATCGAACTGAGAATTTTCTTTTATTGAGAAAGGGACCACAAGCTCACGATTTTGAAATTTAATTAACTCATTTTATTTTGGCTTTTTAAGACATAATTCAATTTATTCCTTCCGATTAAATGCAAGTTAAATACAACATTAGTTTACTTTTGAAAATTTTCACAAATTTAGAAAAGGCACCAGGCATGAAAATAATAATCCCTGTAATGAAAAAATCTAATTTTTACATCTATAAAAAAATAGTACATAATATTTGCAAAATTGGAATCTTTAATTTTTTTATTCAAAAAAAAAAAAAAAATTGCACAATTTTTGCACACATGGAATATTTATTTATTTTATGCAAAAAAGTGCACTGTTTTTAATAACTTATAATGTTCACTTTTTTGTATGCATAAAACATGAAAATATTTTTCACAAAAAGTACATACTTTTCGGAGTATTCAAAAATAGTCACTCTTTGTGCACAAATTGTGTACAATCTAAACTTTTTTGCAAACAAAGTGTAAACTTTTTTTAGCTGGGGACGCGGAAAGATTGCGGATTATCTTCCCCGATTTTGTAAAAATAATGAATTTTCGTGAATTTTATTGATCAGACATGGAAAGATTTTGGATTTTCTTAATCGATTTTGTAAAAATAATGAATTTTCTCGATCTCTTTTGCAAAAATAGTGAATTTTGTCGATCAGACGCGGAAAGATTGTGGATTTTCTTCACCGATTTTGTAAAAATAATGAATCTTCTTGATCGCTTTTGCAAAAATAGTGAATTTTGGCAATCAGACGTGGAAAGATTGTGGAATTTCTTCATCGATTTTGTAAAAATAATGAATTTTCTTGATCGGATTTTCAAAAATTGTGAATTTTATTGATCAGACACAGAAATATTGTGGATTTTCGTCACCAATTTTGTAAAAATAATGGATCTTCGGTTTTGCAAAAATTGTGAATTATATAGATCAGACATGGAAATATTTTGGATCTTCTTCATCGATTTTGTAAAAATAATAAATTTTCTCGATCGCTTTTGCAAAAATAGCGAATTTTTTCGATCAGACGCAGAAAGATTGAGGATTTTCTTCACCGATTTCGTAAAAATATGAATATTCTTGTACGGTTTTGCAAAAGTTTTGAACTTTATTAATCAGACATGGAAATATTTTGGATCTTCTTCATCGATTTTGTAAAAATAATGAATTTTCTTGATCGCTTTTGCAAAAATAGTGAATTTTGTCGATCAGATGCGGAAAGATTGCGGATTATCTTCCCGATTTTGTAAAAATAATGAATTTTCGTGAATTTTATTGATCAGACATGGAAAGATTTTGGATTTTCGTAATCGATTTTGTAAAAATAATGAATTTTCTCGATCTCTTTTGCAAAAATAGTGAATTTTGTCGATCAGACGCGGAAAGATTGTGGATTTTCTTCACCGATTTTGTAAAAATAATGAATTTTCTTGATCGCTTTTGCAAAAATAGTGAATTTTGTCGATCAGACGCGGAAAGATTGCGGATTATCTTCACCGATTTTGTAAAAATAATGAATTTTCTTGTTCGGTTTTGCAAAAATTGTCAAGTATATTGATCAGATATGGAAATATTTTGGATCTCCTTCATCGATTTTGTAAAAATAATGAATTTTCTCGATCGCTTTTGCAAAAATAGTGAATTTTGTCGATCAGACGCGGAAAGATTGCGGATTATCTTCACTGATTTTGTAAAAATAATGAATCTTTTTGATCGGTTTTGCAAAAATAGTGAATTTTGTCAATCAGACGCGGAAAGATTTTAGATATTTTTCATCGTTCTTGTAGAATGAATTTTCCCGATCTGTTTTGCAAAAATTATGAATTTTATTGATCAGACACAGAAATATTTTGGATTTTCTTCACCGATTTTGTAAAAATAATGGAATTTCTTGATCGCTTTTGCAAAAATAGCGAATTTTTTCGATCAGACGCAGAAAGATTGAGGATTTTCTTCACTGATTTCGTAAAAATATGAATTTTCTTGTACGGTTTTGCAAAAATTTTGAACTTTATTAATCAGACACGGAAATATTTTGGATCTTCTTCATCGATTTTGTAAAAATAATGAATTTTCTTGATCGCTTTTGCAAAAATAGTGAATTTTGTCGATCAGACGCGGAAAGATTGCGGATTATCTTCCCCGATTTTGTAAAAATAATGAATTTTCGTGAATTTTATTGATCAGACATGGAAAGATTTTGGATTTTCTTAATCGATTTTTTAAAAATAATGAATTTTCTCGATCGCTTTTGCAAAAATAGTGCATTTTGTCGATCAGACGCGGAAAGATTGCGGATTATCTTCACTGATTTTGTAAAAATAATGAATCTTTTTGATCGGTTTTGCAAAGATAGTGAATTTCGTCAACCAGACGCGGACAGATTTTAGATTTTTTTCATCGATCTTGTAAAAATAATGCATTTTACCGATCTGTTTTGCAAAAATTATGAATTTTATTGATCAGACACAGAAATATTGTGGATTTTCTTCACCGATTTTGTAAAAATAATGGAATTTCTTGATCGCTTTTGCAAAAATAGTTAATTTTGTCAATCAGACGCGGAAAGATTGTGGATTTTCGTCACCAATTTTGTAAAAATAATGGATTTTCTTGTTCGGTTTTGCAAAAATTGTGAATTTTATTGATCAGACATGGAAAGATTTTGGATTTTCTTAATCGATTTTGTAAAAATAATGAATTTTTCTCGATCGCTTTTGCAAAAATAGTGAATTTTGGCAATCAGAAGTGGAAAGATTGTGGATTTTCTTCACCGATTTTGTAAAAATAATGAATCTTCTTGATCGCTTTTGTAAAAATAGTGAATTTTGGCAATCAGACGTGGAAAGATTGTGGAATTTCTTCATCGATTTTGTAAAAATAATGAATTTTCTTGATCGGATTTTCAAAAATTGTGAATTTTATTGATCAGACACAGAAATATTGTGGATTTTCGTCACCAATTTTGTAAAAATAATGGATCTTCGGTTTTGCAAAAATTGTGAATTATATTGATCAGACATGGAAATATTTTGGATCTTCTTCATCGATTTTGTAAAAATAATAAATTTTCTCGATCGCTTTTGCAAAAATAGCGAATTTTTTCGATCAGACGCAGAAAGATTGAGGATTTTCTTCACCGATTTCGTAAAAATATGAATATTCTTGTAAGGTTTTGCAAAAGTTTTGAACATTATTAATCAGACACGGAAATATTTTGGATCTTCTTCATCGATTTTGTAAAAATAATGAATTTTCTTGATCGCTTTTGCAAAAATAGTGAATTTGTCGATCAGACGCGGAAAGATTGCGGATTATCTTCTCCGATTTATTAAAAATAATGAATTTTCGTGAATTTTATTGATCAGACATGGAAAGATTTTGGATTTTCGTAATCGATTTTGTAAAAATAATGAATTTTCTCGATCTCTTTTGCAAAAATAGTGAATTTTGTCGATCAGCCGCGGAAAGATTGTGGATTTTCTTCACCGATTTTGTAAAAATAATGAATTTTCTTGATCGCTTTTGCAAAAATAGTGAATTTTGCCGATCAGACGCGGAAAGATTGCGGATTATCTTCACCGATTTTGTAAAAATAATGAATTTTCTTGTTCGGTTTTGCAAAAATTGTCAAGTATATTGATCAGATATGGAAATATTTTGGATCTCCTTCATCGATTTTGTAAAAATAATGAATTTTCTCGATCGCTTTTGCAAAAATAGTGAATTTTGTCAATCAGACGCGGAAAGATTGCGGATTATCTTCACTGATTTTGTAAAAATAATGAATCTTTTTGATCGGTTTTGCAAAAATAGTGAATTTTGTCAATCAGACGCGGACAGATTTTAGATATTTTTCATCGTTCTTGTAAAATGAATTTTCCCGATCTGTTTTGCAAAAATTATGAATTTTATTGATCAGACACAGAAATATTTTGGATTTTCTTCACCGATTTTGTAAAAATAATGGAATTTCTTGATCGCTTTTGCAAAAATAGCGAATTTTTTCGATCAGACGCAGAAAGATTGAGGATTTTCTTCACTGATTTCGTAAAAATATGAATTTTCTTGTACGGTTTTGCAAAAATTTTGAACTTTATTAATGTCCACACGGAAATATTTTGGATCTTCTTCATCGATTTTGTAAAAATAATGAATTTTCTTGATCGCTTTTGCAAAAATAGTTAATTTTGTCAATCAGACGCGGAAAGATTGTGGATTTTCGTCACCAATTTTGTAAAAATAATGGATTTTCTTGTTCGGTTTTGCAAAAATTATGAATTTTATTGATCAGACAGAGAAATATTGTGGATTTTCTTCACCGATTTTGTAAAAATAATGGAATTTCTTGATCGCTTTTGCAAAAATAGTTAATTTTGTCAATCAGACGCGGAAAGATTGTGGATTTTCGTCACCGATTTTGTAAAAATAATGGATTTTCTTGTTCGGTTTTGCAAAAAATGTGAATTATATTGATCAGACATGGAATTATTTTGGATCTTCTTCATCGATTTTGTAAAAATAATTAATTTTCTCGATTGCTGTTGCAAAAATAGTGAATTTTTTCGACTAGACGCAGAAAGATTGTGGATTTTCGTCACCGATTTTGTAAAAATAATGGATTTTCTTGTTCGGTTTTGCAAAAAATGTGAATTATATTGATCAGACATGGAAATATTTTGGATCTTCTTCATCGATTTTGTAAAAATAATGAATTTTCTCGATCGCTTTGGCAAAAATAGTGAATTTTGTCGATCAGACGCGGAAAGATTCTGGATTTTCTTCAGCGATTTTGTAAAAATAATGAATTTTCTTGATTGGTTTTGCAAAAATTGTGAATTTTATTGATCAGACATGGAAAGATTTTGGATTTTCTTAATCGATTTTGTAAAAATAATGAATTTTTCTCGATCGCTTTTGCAAAAATAGTGAATTTTGGCAATCAGAAGTGGAAAGATTGTGGATTTTCTTCACCGATTTTGTAAAAATAATGAATCTTCTTGATCGCTTTTGTAAAAATAGTGAATTTTGGCAATCAGACGTGGAAAGATTGTGGAATTTCTTCATCGATTTTGTAAAAATAATGAATTTTCTTGATCGGATTTTCAAAAATTGTGAATTTTATTGATCAGACACAGAAATATTGTGGATTTTCGTCACCAATTTTGTAAAAATAATGGATCTTCGGTTTTGCAAAAATTGTGAATTATATTGATCAGACATGGAAATATTTTGGATCTTCTTCATAGATTTTATAAAAATAATTAATTTTCTCGATTGCTTTTGCAAAAATAGTGAATTTTTTCGACCAGACGCAGAAAGATTGTGGATTTTCTTCACCGATTTCGTAAAAATATGAATTTTCTTGTTCGGTTTTGCAAAAATTATGAATTTTATTGATCAGACACAGAAATATTGTGGAATTTCTTCACCGATTTTGTAAAAATAATGGAATTTCTCGATCGCTTTGGCAAAAATAGTGAATTTTGTCGATCAGACGCGGAAATATTCTGGATTTTCTTCAGCGATTTTGTAAAAATAATGAATTTTCTTGATTGGTTTTGCAAAAATTGTGAATTTTATTGATCAGACATGGAAAGATTTTGGATTTTCTTCACCGATTTTGTAAAAATAATGAATCTTCTTGATCGCTTTTGTAAAAATAGTGAATTTTGGCAATCAGACGTGGAAAGATTGTGGAATTTCCTCATCGATTTTGTAAAAATAATGAATTTTCTTGATCGGATTTTCAAAAATTGTGAATTTTATTTATCAGACACAGAAATATTGTGGATTTAAGTCACCAATTTTGTAAAAATAATGGATTTTCTTCTTCGGTATTACAAAAATTGTGAATTATATTGATCAGACATGGAAATATTTTGGATCTTCTTCATCGATTTTGTAAAAATAATAAATTTTTTTGATCGCTTTTGCAAAAATAGCGAATTTTTTCGATCAGACGCAGAAAGATTGAGGATTTTCTTCACCGATTTCGTAAAAATATGAATATTCTTGTACGGTTTTGCAAAAGTTTTGAACTTTATTAATCAGACACGGAAATATTTTGGATCTTCTTCATCGATTTTGTAAAAATAATGAATTTTCTTGATCGCTTTTGCAAAAATAGTGAATTTTGTCGATCAGACGCGGAAAGATTGCGGATTATCTTCCCCGATTTTGTAAAAATAATGAATTTTCGTGAATTTTATTGATCAGACATGGAAAGATTTTGGATTTTCTTAATCGATTTTGTAAAAATAATGAATTTTCTAGATCTCTTTTGCAAAAATAGTGAATTTTGTCGATCAGACGCGGAAAGATTGTGGATTTTCTTCACCGATTTTGTAAAAATAATGAATCTTCTTGATCGCTTTTGCAAAAATAGTGAATTTTGCAAACAGACGTGGAAAGATTGTGGAATTTCTTCATCGATTTTGTAAAAATAATGAATTTTCTTGATCGGATTTTCAAAAATTGTGAATTTTATTGATCAGACACAGAAATATTGTGGATTTTCTTCACTGATTTTGTAAAAATAATGAATTTTCTTGATCGCTTTTGCAAAAATAGTGAATTTTGTCAATCAGACGCGGAAAGATTGTGGATTTTCGTCACCAATTTTGTAAAAATAATGGATCTTCGGTTTTGCAAAAATTGTGAATTATATTGATCAGACATGGAAATATTTTGGATCTTCTTCATCGATTTTGTAAAAATAATAAATTTTCTCGATCGCTTTTGCAAAAATAGCGAATTTTTTCGATCAGACGCAGAAAGATTGAGGATTTTCTTCACCGATTTCGTAAAAATATGAATATTCTTGTAAGGTTTTGCAAAAGTTTTGAACATTATTAATCAGACACGGAAATATTTTGGATCTTCTTCATCGATTTTGTAAAAATAATGAATTTTCTTGATCGCTTTTGCAAAAATAGTGAATTTGTCGATCAGACGCGGAAAGATTGCGGATTATCTTCTCCGATTTATTAAAAATAATGAATTTTCGTGAATTTTATTGATCAGACATGGAAAGATTTTGGATTTTCGTAATCGATTTTGTAAAAATAATGAATTTTCTCGATCTCTTTTGCAAAAATAGTGAATTTTGTCGATCAGCCGCGGAAAGATTGTGGATTTTCTTCACCGATTTTGTAAAAATAATGAATTTTCTTGATCGCTTTTGCAAAAATAGTGAATTTTGCCGATCAGACGCGGAAAGATTGCGGATTATCTTCACCGATTTTGTAAAAATAATGAATTTTCTTGTTCGGTTTTGCAAAAATTGTCAAGTATATTGATCAGATATGGAAATATTTTGGATCTCCTTCATCGATTTTGTAAAAATAATGAATTTTCTCGATCGCTTTTGCAAAAATAGTGAATTTTGTCAATCAGACGCGGAAAGATTGCGGATTATCTTCACTGATTTTGTAAAAATAATGAATCTTTTTGATCGGTTTTGCAAAAATAGTGAATTTTGTCAATCAGACGCGGACAGATTTTAGATATTTTTCATCGTTCTTGTAAAATGAATTTTCCCGATCTGTTTTGCAAAAATTATGAATTTTATTGATCAGACACAGAAATATTTTGGATTTTCTTCACCGATTTTGTAAAAATAATGGAATTTCTTGATCGCTTTTGCAAAAATAGCGAATTTTTTCGATCAGACGCAGAAAGATTGAGGATTTTCTTCACTGATTTCGTAAAAATATGAATTTTCTTGTACGGTTTTGCAAAAATTTTGAACTTTATTAATGTCCACACGGAAATATTTTGGATCTTCTTCATCGATTTTGTAAAAATAATGAATTTTCTTGATCGCTTTTGCAAAAATAGTTAATTTTGTCAATCAGACGCGGAAAGATTGTGGATTTTCGTCACCAATTTTGTAAAAATAATGGATTTTCTTGTTCGGTTTTGCAAAAATTATGAATTTTATTGATCAGACAGAGAAATATTGTGGATTTTCTTCACCGATTTTGTAAAAATAATGGAATTTCTTGATCGCTTTTGCAAAAATAGTTAATTTTGTCAATCAGACGCGGAAAGATTGTGGATTTTCGTCACCGATTTTGTAAAAATAATGGATTTTCTTGTTCGGTTTTGCAAAAAATGTGAATTATATTGATCAGACATGGAATTATTTTGGATCTTCTTCATCGATTTTGTAAAAATAATTAATTTTCTCGATTGCTGTTGCAAAAATAGTGAATTTTTTCGACTAGACGCAGAAAGATTGTGGATTTTCGTCACCGATTTTGTAAAAATAATGGATTTTCTTGTTCGGTTTTGCAAAAAATGTGAATTATATTGATCAGACATGGAAATATTTTGGATCTTCTTCATCGATTTTGTAAAAATAATGAATTTTCTCGATCGCTTTGGCAAAAATAGTGAATTTTGTCGATCAGACGCGGAAAGATTCTGGATTTTCTTCAGCGATTTTGTAAAAATAATGAATTTTCTTGATTGGTTTTGCAAAAATTGTGAATTTTATTGATCAGACATGGAAAGATATTGGATTTTCTTAATCGATTTTGTAAAAATAATGAATTTTTCTCGATCGCTTTTGCAAAAATAGTGAATTTTGGCAATCAGAAGTGGAAAGATTGTGGATTTTCTTCACCGATTTTGTAAAAATAATGAATCTTCTTGATCGCTTTTGTAAAAATAGTGAATTTTGGCAATCAGACGTGGAAAGATTGTGGAATTTCTTCATCGATTTTGTAAAAATAATGAATTTTCTTGATCGGATTTTCAAAAATTGTGAATTTTATTGATCAGACACAGAAATATTGTGGATTTAAGTCACCAATTTTGTAAAAATAATGGATTTTCTTCTTCGGTATTACAAAAATTGTGAATTATATTGATCAGACATGGAAATATTTTGGATCTTCTTCATCGATTTTGTAAAAATAATGAATTTTCTCGATCGCATTGGCAAAAATAGTGAATTTTGTCGATCAGACGCGGAAAGATTCTGGATTTTCTTCAGCGATTTTGTAAAAATAATGAATTTTCTTGATTGGTTTTGCAAAAATTGTGAATTTTATTGATCAGACATGGAAAGATATTGGATTTTCTTAATCGATTTTGTAAAAATAATGAATTTTTCTCGATCGCTTTTGCAAAAATAGTTAATTTTGTCAATCAGACGCGGAAAGATTGTGGATTTTCGTCACCGATTTTGTAAAAATAATGGATTTTCTTGTTCGGTTTTGCAAAAAATGTGAATTATATTGATCAGACATGGAATTATTTTGGATCTTCTTCATCGATTTTGTAAAAATAATTAATTTTCTCGATTGCTGTTGCAAAAATAGTGAATTTTTTCGACTAGACGCAGAAAGATTGTGGATTTTCGTCACCGATTTTGTAAAAATAATGGATTTTCTTGTTCGGTTTTGCAAAAAATGTGAATTATATTGATCAGACATGGAAATATTTTGGATCTTCTTCATCGATTTTGTAAAAATAATGAATTTTCTCGATCGCTTTGGCAAAAATAGCGAATTTTTTCGATCAGACGCAGAAAGATTGAGGATTTTCTTCACCGATTTCGTAAAAATATGAATATTCTTGTACGGTTTTGCAAAAGTTTTGAACTTTATTAATCAGACACGGAAATATTTTGGATCTTCTTCATCGATTTTGTAAAAATAATGAATTTTCTTGATCGCTTTTGCAAAAATAGTGAATTTTGTCGATCAGACGCGGAAAGATTGCGGATTATCTTCCCCGATTTTGTAAAAATAATGAATTTTCGTGAATTTTATTGATCAGACATGGAAAGATTTTGGATTTTCTTAATCGATTTTGTAAAAATAATGAATTTTCTCGATCTCTTTTGCAAAAATAGTGAATTTTGTCGATCAGACGCGGAAAGATTGTGGATTTTCTTCACCGATTTTGTAAAAATAATGAATCTTCTTGATCGCTTTTGCAAAAATAGTGAATTTTGCAAACAGACGTGGAAAGATTGTGGAATTTCTTCATCGATTTTGTAAAAATAATGAATTTTCTTGATCGGATTTTCAAAAATTGTGAATTTTATTGATCAGACACAGAAATATTGTGGATTTTCTTCACTGATTTTGTAAAAATAATGAATTTTCTTGATCGCTTTTGCAAAAATAGTGAATTTTGTCAATCAGACGCGGAAAGATTGTGGATTTTCGTCACCAATTTTGTAAAAATACTGGATCTTCGGTTTTGCAAAAATTGTGAATTATATTGATCAGACATGGAAATATTTTGGATCTTCTTCATCGATTTTGTAAAAATAATAAATTTTCTCGATCGCTTTTGCAAAAATAGCGAATTTTTTCGATCAGACGCAGAAAGATTGAGGATTTTCTTCACCGATTTCGTAAAAATATGAATATTCTTGTACGGTTTTGCAAAAGTTTTGAACTTTATTAATCAGACACGGAAATATTTTTGATCTTCTTCATCGATTTTGTAAAAATAATGAATTTTCTTGATCGCTTTTGCAAAAATAGTGAATTTTGTCGATCAGACGCGGAAAGATTGCGGATTATCTTCTCCGATTTATTAAAAATAATGAATTTTCGTGAATTTTATTGATCAGACATGGAAAGATTTTGGATTTTCGTAATCGATTTTGTAAAAATAATGAATTTTCTCGATCTCTTTTGCAAAAATAGTGAATTTTGTCGATCAGACGCGGAAAGATTGTGGATTTTCTTCACCGATTTTGTAAAAATAATGAATTTTCTTGATCGCTTTTGCAAAAATAGTGAATTTTGTCGATCAGACGCGGAAAGATTGCGGATTATCTTCCCCGATTTTGTAAAAATAATGAATTTTCGTGAATTTTATTGATCAGACATGGAAAGATTTTGGATTTTCTTAATCGATTTTGTAAAAATAATGAATTTTCTCGATCTCTTTTGCAAAAATAGTGAATTTTGTCGATCAGACGCGGAAAGATTGTGGATTTTCTTCACCGATTTTGTAAAAATAATGAATCTTCTTGATCGCTTTTGCAAAAATAGTGAATTTTGCAAACAGACGTGGAAAGATTGTGGAATTTCTTCATCGATTTTGTAAAAATAATGAATTTTCTTGATCGGATTTTCAAAAATTGTGAATTTTATTGATCAGACACAGAAATATTGTGGATTTTCTTCACTGATTTTGTAAAAATAATGAATTTTCTTGATCGCTTTTGCAAAAATAGTGAATTTTGTCAATCAGACGCGGAAAGATTGTGGATTTTCGTCACCAATTTTGTAAAAATACTGGATCTTCGGTTTTGCAAAAATTGTGAATTATATTGATCAGACATGGAAATATTTTGGATCTTCTTCATCGATTTTGTAAAAATAATAAATTTTCTCGATCGCTTTTGCAAAAATAGCGAATTTTTTCGATCAGACGCAGAAAGATTGAGGATTTTCTTCACCGATTTCGTAAAAATATGAATATTCTTGTACGGTTTTGCAAAAGTTTTGAACTTTATTAATCAGACACGGAAATATTTTTGATCTTCTTCATCGATTTTGTAAAAATAATGAATTTTCTTGATCGCTTTTGCAAAAATAGTGAATTTTGTCGATCAGACGCGGAAAGATTGCGGATTATCTTCTCCGATTTATTAAAAATAATGAATTTTCGTGAATTTTATTGATCAGACATGGAAAGATTTTGGATTTTCGTAATCGATTTTGTAAAAATAATGAATTTTCTCGATCTCTTTTGCAAAAATAGCGAATTTTTTCGATCAGACGCAGAAAGATTGAGGATTTTCTTCACCGATTTCGTAAAAATATGAATATTCTTGTACGGTTTTGCAAAAGTTTTGAACTTTATTAATCAGACACGGAAATATTTTGGATCTTCTTCATCGATTTTGTAAAAATAATGAATTTTCTTGATCGCTTTTGCAAAAATAGTGAATTTTGTCGATCAGACGCGGAAAGATTGCGGATTATCTTCCCCGATTTTGTAAAAATAATGAATTTTCGTGAATTTTATTGATCAGACATGGAAAGATTTTGGATTTTCTTAATCGATTTTGTAAAAATAATGAATTTTCTCGATCTCTTTTGCAAAAATAGTGAATTTTGTCGATCAGACGCGGAAAGATTGTGGATTTTCTTCACCGATTTTGTAAAAATAATGAATCTTCTTGATCGCTTTTGCAAAAATAGTGAATTTTGCAAACAGACGTGGAAAGATTGTGGAATTTCTTCATCGATTTTGTAAAAATAATGAATTTTCTTGATCGGATTTTCAAAAATTGTGAATTTTATTGATCAGACACAGAAATATTGTGGATTTTCTTCACTGATTTTGTAAAAATAATGAATTTTCTTGATCGCTTTTGCAAAAATAGTGAATTTTGTCAATCAGACGCGGAAAGATTGTGGATTTTCGTCACCAATTTTGTAAAAATACTGGATCTTCGGTTTTGCAAAAATTGTGAATTATATTGATCAGACATGGAAATATTTTGGATCTTCTTCATCGATTTTGTAAAAATAATAAATTTTCTCGATCGCTTTTGCAAAAATAGCGAATTTTTTCGATCAGACGCAGAAAGATTGAGGATTTTCTTCACCGATTTCGTAAAAATATGAATATTCTTGTACGGTTTTGCAAAAGTTTTGAACTTTATTAATCAGACACGGAAATATTTTTGATCTTCTTCATCGATTTTGTAAAAATAATGAATTTTCTTTATCGCTTTTGCAAAAATAGTGAATTTTGTCGATCAGACGCGGAAAGATTGCGGATTATCTTCTCCGATTTATTAAAAATAATGAATTTTCGTGAATTTTATTGATCAGACATGGAAAGATTTTGGATTTTCGTAATCGATTTTGTAAAAATAATGAATTTTCTCGATCTCTTTTGCAAAAATAGCGAATTTTTTCGATCAGACGCAGAAAGATTGAGGATTTTCTTCACCGATTTCGTAAAAATATGAATATTCTTGTACGGTTTTGCAAAAGTTTTGAACTTTATTAATCAGACACGGAAATATTTTGGATCTTCTTCATCGATTTTGTAAAAATAATGAATTTTCTTGATCGCTTTTGCAAAAATAGTGAATTTTGTCGATCAGACGCGGAAAGATTGCGGATTATCTTCCCCGATTTTGTAAAAATAATGAATTTTCGTGAATTTTATTGATCAGACATGGAAAGATTTTGGATTTTCTTAATCGATTTTGTAAAAATAATGAATTTTCTCGATCTCTTTTGCAAAAATAGTGAATTTTGTCGATCAGACGCGGAAAGATTGTGGATTTTCTTCACCGATTTTGTAAAAATAATGAATCTTCTTGATCGCTTTTGCAAAAATAGTGAATTTTGCAAACAGACGTGGAAAGATTGTGGAATTTCTTCATCGATTTTGTAAAAATAATGAATTTTCTTGATCGGATTTTCAAAAATTGTGAATTTTATTGATCAGACACAGAAATATTGTGGATTTTCTTCACTGATTTTGTAAAAATAATGAATTTTCTTGATCGCTTTTGCACAAATAGTGAATTTTGTCAATCAGACGCGGAAAGATTGTGGATTTTCGTCACCAATTTTGTAAAAATACTGGATCTTCGGTTTTGCAAAAATTGTGAATTATATTGATCAGACATGGAAATATTTTGGATCTTCTTCATCGATTTTGTAAAAATAATAAATTTTCTCGATCGCTTTTGCAAAAATAGCGAATTTTTTCGATCAGACGCAGAAAGATTGAGGATTTTCTTCACCGATTTCGTAAAAATATGAATATTCTTGTACGGTTTTGCAAAAGTTTTGAACTTTATTAATCAGACACGGAAATATTTTTGATCTTCTTCATCGATTTTGTAAAAATAATGAATTTTCTTTATCGCTTTTGCAAAAATAGTGAATTTTGTCGATCAGACGCGGAAAGATTGCGGATTATCTTCTCCGATTTATTAAAAATAATGAATTTTCGTGAATTTTATTGATCAGACATGGAAAGATTTTGGATTTTCGTAATCGATTTTGTAAAAATAATGAATTTTCTCGATCTCTTTTGCAAAAATAGCGAATTTTTTCGATCAGACGCAGAAAGATTGAGGATTTTCTTCACCGATTTCGTAAAAATATGAATATTCTTGTACGGTTTTGCAAAAGTTTTGAACTTTATTAATCAGACACGGAAATATTTTGGATCTTCTTCATCGATTTTGTAAAAATAATGAATTTTCTTGATCGCTTTTGCAAAAATAGTGAATTTTGTCGATCAGACGCGGAAAGATTGCGGATTATCTTCCCCGATTTTGTAAAAATAATGAATTTTCGTGAATTTTATTGATCAGACATGGAAAGATTTTGGATTTTCTTAATCGATTTTGTAAAAATAATGAATTTTCTCGATCTCTTTTGCAAAAATAGTGAATTTTGTCGATCAGACGCGGAAAGATTGTGGATTTTCTTCACCGATTTTGTAAAAATAATGAATCTTCTTGATCGCTTTTGCAAAAATAGTGAATTTTGCAAACAGACGTGGAAAGATTGTGGAATTTCTTCATCGATTTTGTAAAAATAATGAATTTTCTTGATCGGATTTTCAAAAATTGTGAATTTTATTGATCAGACACAGAAATATTGTGGATTTTCTTCACTGATTTTGTAAAAATAATGAATTTTCTTGATCGCTTTTGCAAAAATATTGAATTTTGTCAATCAGACGCGGAAAGATTGTGGATTTTCGTCACCAATTTTGTAAAAATACTGGATCTTCGGTTTTGCAAAAATTGTGAATTATATTGATCAGACATGGAAATATTTTGGATCTTCTTCATCGATTTTGTAAAAATAATAAATTTTCTCGATCGCTTTTGCAAAAATAGCGAATTTTTTCGATCAGACGCAGAAAGATTGAGGATTTTCTTCACCGATTTCGTAAAAATATGAATATTCTTGTACGGTTTTGCAAAAGTTTTGAACTTTATTAATCAGACACGGAAATATTTTTGATCTTCTTCATCGATTTTGTAAAAATAATGAATTTTCTTGATCGCTTTTGCAAAAATAGTGAATTTTGTCGATCAGACGCGGAAAGATTGCGGATTATCTTCTCCGATTTATTAAAAATAATGAATTTTCGTGAATTTTATTGATCAGACATGGAAAGATTTTGGATTTTCGTAATCGATTTTGTAAAAATAATGAATTTTCTCGATCTCTTTTGCAAAAATAGTGAATTTTGTCGATCAGACGCGGAAAGATTGTGGATTTTCTTCACCGATTTTGTAAAAATAATGAATTTTCTTGATCGCTTTTGCAAAAATAGTGAATTTTGCCGATCAGACGCGGAAAGATTGCGGATTATCTTCACCGATTTTGTAAAAATAATGAATTTTCTTGTTCGGTTTTGCAAAAATTGTGAATTATATTGATCAGACATGGAAATATTTTGGATCTTCTTCATAGATTTTAAAAAAATAATAATTAATTTTCTCGATTGCTTTTGCAAAAATAGTGAATTTTTTCGACCAGACGCAGAAAGATTGTGGATTTTCTTCACAGATTTCGTAAAAATATGAATTTTCTTGTTCGGTTTTGCAAAAATTTTGAATTTTATTGATCAGACATGGAAATATTTTGGATTTTCTTAATCTATTTCGTAAAAATAATGAATTTTCTCGATCGCTTTGGCAAAAATAGTGAGTTTTGTCGATCAGACGCGGAAATATTCTGGATTTTCTTCAGCGATTTTGTAAAAATAATGAATTTTCTTGATTGGTTTTGCAAAAATTGTGAATTTTATTGATCAGACATGGAAAGATTTTGGATTTTCTTAATCGATTTGGAAAAATAATGAATTTTGCTCGATCGCTTTTGCAAAAATAGTGAATTTTGGCAATCAGAAGTGGAAAGATTGTGGATTTTCTTCACCGATTTTGTAAAAATAATGAATCTTCTTGATCGCTTTTGTAAAAATAGTGAATTTTGGCAATCAGACGTGGAAAGATTGTGGAATTTCTTCATCGATTTTGTAAAAATAATGAATTTTCTTGATCGGATTTTCAAAAATTGTGAATTTTATTGATCAGACACAGAAATATTGTGGATTTTCGTCACCAATTTTGTAAAAATAATGGATCTTCGGTTTTGCAAAAATTGTGAATTATATTGATCAGACACTGAAATATTTTGGATCTTCTTCATCGATTTTGTAAAAATAATAAATTTTCTCGATCGCTTTTGCAAAAATAGCGAATTTTTTCGATCAGACGCAGAAAGATTGAGGATTTTCTTCACCGATTTTGTAAAAATATGAATATTCTTGTACGGTTTTGCAAAAGTTTTGAACTTTATTAATCAGACACGGAAATATTTTGGATCTTCTTCATCGATTTTGTAAAAATAATGAATTTTCTTGATCGCTTTTGCAAAAATAGTGAATTTTGTCGATCAGACGCGGAAAGATTGCGGATTATCTTCCCCGATTTTGTAAAAATAATGAATTTTCGTGAATTTTATTGATCAGACGTGGAAAGATTGTGGAATTTCTTCATCGATTTTGTAAAAATAATGAATTTTCTTGATCGGATTTTCAAAAATTGTGAATTTTATTGATCAGACACAGAAATATTGTGGATTTTCGTCACCAATTTTGTAAAAATAATGGATTTTCTACTTCGGTTTTGCAAAAATTGTGAATTATATTGATCAGACATGGAAATATTTTGGATCTTCTTCATCGATTTTGTAAAAATAATAAATTTTCTCGATCGCTTTTGCAAAAATAGCGAATTTTTTCGATCAGACGCAGTAAGATTGAGGATTTTCTTCACCGATTTCGTAAAAATATGAATATTCTTGTACGGTTTTGCAAAAGTTTTGAACTTTATTAATCAGACACGGAAATATTTTGGATCTTCTTCTTCGATTTTGTAAAAATAATGAATTTTCTTGATCGCTTTTGCAAAAATAGTGAATTTTGTCGATCAGACGCGGAAAGATTGTGGATTATCTTCCCCGATTTTGTAAAAATAATGAATTTTCGTGAATTTTATTGATCAGACATGGAAAGATTTTGGATTTTCTCAATCGATTTTGTAAAAATAATGAATTTTCTCGATCTCTTTTGCAAAAATAGTGAATTTTGTCGATCAGACGCGGAAAGATTGTGGATTTTCTTCACCGATTTTGTAAAAATAATGAATCTTCTTGATCGCTTTTGCAAAAATAGTGAATTTTGGCAATCAGACGTGGAAAGATTGTGGAATTTCTTCATCGATTTTGTAAAAATAATGAAATTTCTTGATCGGATTTTCAAAAATTGTGAATTTTATTGATCAGACACAGAAATATTGTGGATTTTCTTCACTGATTTTGTAAAAATAATGAATTTTCTTGATCGCTTTTGCACAAATAGTGAATTTTGTCAATCAGACGCGGAAAGATTGTGGATTTTCGTCACCAATTTTGTAAAAATAATGGATTTTCTTGTTCGGTTTTGCAAAAATTATGAATTTTATTGATCAGACACAGAAATATTGTGGATTTTCTTCACCGATTTTGTAAAAATAATGGAATTTCTTGATCGCTTTTGCAAAAATAGTTAATTTTGTCAATCAGACGCGGTAAGATTGTGGATTTTCGTCACCGATTTTGTAAAAATAATGGATTTTCTTGTTCGGTTTTGCAAAAATATTGAATTATATTGATCAGACATGGAAATATTTTGGATCTTCTTCATCGATTTTGTAAAAATAATTAATTTTCTCGATTGCTGTTGCAAAAATAGTGAATTTTTTCGACCAGACGCAGAAAGATTGTGGATTTTCTTCACCGATTTCGTAAAAATATGAATTTTCTTGTTCGGTTTTGCAAAAATTTTGAATTTTATTGATCAGACATGGAAATATTTTGGATTTTCTTCATCGATTTTGTAAAAATAATGAATTTTCTTGATCGCTTTTACAAGAATAGTGAATTTTGTCGATCAGACGTGGAAAGATTGCGGATTATCTTCACTGATTTTGTAAAAATAATGAATCTTTTTAATCGGTTTTGCAAAAATAGTGAATTTCGTCAATCAGATGCGGACAGATTTTGGATTTTTTTCATCGATCTTGTAAAAATAATGAATTTTCCCGATCTGTTTTGCAAAAATTGTGGATTTTGTTGACCAGACGCGGAAATATTGTGAATTTTCTTCACCGATTTTGTAAAAATAATGAATTTTCTTGTTCGGTTTTGCAAAAATTGTGAAGTATATTGATCCGATATGGAAATATTTTGGATCTCCTTCATCGATTTTCTAAAAATAATGAATTTTCTCGATCGCTTTTGCAAAAATAGTGAATTTTGTCGATCAGACGCGGAAAGATTGCGGATTATCTTCACTGATTTTGTAAAAATAATGAATCTTTTTGATCGGTTTTGCAAAAATAGTGAATTTTGTCAATCAGACGCGGACAGATTTTAGATTTTTTCATCGATCTTGTAAAAATGAATTTTCCCGATCTGTTTTGCAAAAATTATGAATTTTATTGATCAGACACAGAAATAGTGTGGATTTTCTTCACCGATTTTGTAAAAATAATGGAATTTCTTGATCGCTTTTGCAAAAATAGTGAATTTTGTCAATCAGACGCGGAAAGATTGTGGATTTTCTTCACCGATTTTGTAAAAACAATGAATTTTCTTGTTCGGTTTTGTAAAAATTGTGAATTATATTGATCAGATATGGAAATATTTTGGATCTTCTTCATCGATTTTGTAAAAATAATGAATTTTCTTGATCGCTTTTGCAAGAATAGTGAATTTTGTCGATCAGACGTGGAAAGATTGCGGATTATCTTCACTGATTTTGTAAAAATAATGAATCTTTTTAATCGGTTTTGCAAAAATAGTGAATTTCGTCAATCAGACGCGGACAGATTTTGGATTTTTTTCATCGATCTTGTAAAAATAATGAATTTTCCCGATCTGTTTTGCAAAAATTGTGGATTTTGTTGTCCAGACGCGGAAATATTGTGAATTTTCTTCACCGATTTTGTAAAAATAATGAATTTTCTTGATCGCTTTTGCAAAAATAGTGAATTATATTGATCAGACATGGAAATATTTTGGATTTTCTTCATTGATTTTGTAAAAATAAATTTTCCCGATCGGTTTTGCAAAAATACTGAAACATGTTGATTAGACACGGAATGATTGTGGATTTTCTTCTGCGGTTTTGTAAAAATAATGAATTTTCTCGATCGGTTTTGCAAAAATTGTGAATTTTGTTGATCCCAGACGCAGAAATATTGTAGATTTTCTTCATTGGCTTTGTAAGAATCGTGAACTTTTTCAATCAGCATCATAAAAGTTATGAATTTTTACGATCAGCTTTTTAAAAATCGCAAATTTTTTTAATCGGTTTCATAAAAATTTTTAGTTCTGAATGATGAGAAGCAGTGAGATTGTGGATTTTCTTAATCAGCTTCGTAAAAATTGTGAACTGTCTCAATTGGCTTTATAAAAATAGTGATTTTTTTTGACCATATGCCGAAAAATTGTGAATTTTGCCAATCGGCAAAGTATAAATTACAAATTTTGTTGATTATGCATTGAAAAACATGAATTTTCTCATCACCTTTTTGTAAATCACAATTTTATCGATGAAGACCTGGAAAAACCGCAAATTTGGTTGACAACTTTTTTTTACAACTGTATGTGATGGCTTTTTCGTTTTAGAAGTAACACTAACTCTATCATTTCAATTTATCAATAGCAATAAACATGACCTGTTTTCACAATTCTTAAGGTATATTGTGAAATTTTTCAATTACATAAATAGTTTTTAAGGTATTAAAAACATATTTATCAAAAATATAATCATTGAAACAGCTCTCAGTACACATAGGTTAAAAAAAAATAAAAATAAAAATAAAACAAAGAGAGAAACTTTAGTTTCAAAGTACTAAGCAAATTACTTATAAATAAAGGAAATATTTTTGACTCACATAATATAAACAACACACATGTATTTTGATTTAAGAAATGTAAACAACAGAGAAAAAAGAAAAATTACTTACTGGTGAAATGGTAATCCAACTTTATACTTAAAACTATAATGCTTATAAATACAAAATATGTTTTATTATTTAATGTATAGTGTTCCCTCCAGAATATTTTTTTACAGTTGCAGTGCCTACCCTTTTTTAAATTGGCATCCTGACCATTTTAAAAATAGTGAAATCCATTTTACTTTCCTATTTCACTGATATGCACAGACACCCACTTGCTAATCTTAATCTAAGGAGAATTTTTTTTAAATATCTCATTTGCAGTTCCATAAATTTAAACGATTTTGTTTTCACTGGGTAACTGATCTGTACAATAGTTTTTTTTTTTTTTTTTTTTTTTTTTTTTTTTTTTTTTTTTTTTTTTTTTAAATGAGGAAGTTATACTTATTTTCAGACAAAAAAAAAAAAAAAAAAAAAAAAAAAAAAAAAAAATCCTGCAAACAAAATGAAAACAGTAAAAAATGAGCATCGTAGATTGACCTCAGCTAGCATAAAGAATCCTTTAAAAGTATGGAAGTACAAACAAAATATCTAAAAAAATGTCTTATAAGATTAAAATGACAAAGCGTATGCTTTCATGCGAGTGAAGGAATATTTCCAAATATTTTTTTGTAAATATCTACTCAATACTGTAATGTTTTTATCTGTGTGCCAATAGTAGTTAGTCTTACTGAGTATAATTTTATCATAGTTATTGAATTTTGAAAATAACAAATACTTCTATAAGCGTGGGAAGAACATTCATATGCACACAAATTAACAAGCTTAGAGAAAATATTACAATCTTAATAGAATATATCACTTGTGGGCTGCAATAATGGCACATCTCAAAAAATCAGGTTCTGAGATAAATGGGTTTGAAGTTTCGCCTTGTAATGAAAGTAAGGAAGGCAAGAGTGGCACTTCTGCTATCTGTTGGTGAAATACTAAACTACAAGATGTGCCACTGTTGCTGATGGAAATAATACCAATTTGCAATGTTGAGAGTGCATTAACTGAAAATTCGTATTGTTCGAGTTGTGCCACTATTGCAGCCCATATACGTGTCTGTCTGAGGTAATTTTACTTTCTAATGAACAGTGACCATTCTCCAATAATCGTCCAAAGCAAGATAAAAAAAAAAGCCACTTCATCAAATTTAAAATAAATATATTAAAGACATCGATAAGCAGGAAAGGTTGGGTTTGGTTCCTGAAGCCATCAGATGACCGATGAAGTTTTAAACTTAGTCTCTGTGACATTCAGTTGGGCCGATCGCAGCAAAATTCGTGGAACAGTGCTCTGGTTTGTGTGTCCATCGAAGGTCTTTTTACTTCCAGTTCAACAAGGACCATTTGATTGGAGAAGGGAAAAAATGAACTGACATCACCAGACCAAAAAAACAAGATTAAAGACATAAAAAAAGTAAAAGGGTTAGGTAAAGGCCATCAGACGCCATTTGCGACTTCCAAGTTTAATGTTCAGTAACAGTCAGAAGTGGGCAGATTTAATTCAAAGAAAAAAAATAGACAAAAAGTTTCTGCACTGCCTGGAAGCATACATTTCCTGTTTATTTTTAAAATTAGCTTTTATTCCAAATTTTAATAAGTCATACAGATTCTTTTTGATAAATTTTAAATCTAAGTTAAAAACATTGCATTGTTTAAAACCATAGCAGCAGTAACTTCAAAATTATACTAAAAAACAGGAACATACACAAAAATAGCAATCAATAAAAAACTGATATTGATACTTGAACTCTTCTCTTTATTATAGTCATAAAGAATTATTCAAATTTATAATAAATAACTATTTGTTAACTGCACCTCTTTTATTATTTTTTTAAAGGCTAAAAAAGGTAACATTAATAATCTTTCGATCGTAGATATCCTCCTTTGAAATATTTTTATTAATTATGATTTTTTTAAAACAAGGCTCAGTGTTTTGTTAATTATTTAGTCCAATCAAAAAGATAGATCTAGCTCGGTGAATAATTTTACTCATGGCTATATATATAAAATAAATAAATAAATCAAAGAAATTTACAAACAAAACGGATTACGAACAATAAATACACGCCGGTAATACTAATAATACGCCAATAAATCTAACTCGGGGCATAAATTTACGATCTTATCTTAACGTGATTCTATTCAAACACAATAATTAAGCGAAAGTATATAAAAATAATAATAAAACATTGCCAAATCGCTATTACAAGACCGAGCGGGAAAGGGCGAGTCTCACATGGTAAACATTAAAGCAATCAAGATATTCAAAGTTGAGTAGTTTCATGTCTTCAACTAAAAATAATGGTGGGGAAACAGAGATTTTTCGCTGTTTAGCGAAACGGGATTGGCCAATCAGAGGCCTGTATCTTCATGATCTGTTGGTTCTTGGCAAAACTGCTGGGTTTTGATTAGTCAATCTCGTTTTGCTAAATAGTGAAAGTTAGAAATCAGCGTCCATTGCGTGAAAAATAATAAAATTTTCAAATGAAAATTTAAAATGAACTATTTAATCAGAATTATCGTTTTCCTTGTTTGTTTTTATAAAGTAAAAGTAATTTTCACAAAAACTGGAAGTCATTTCAGCGGAAAGTATGTTCCGATGTCCCTCCAAGGACTTTTTTCTTTACGAAAATTTCAAAAAAAGGAAACGAGAATTTTCCGATAAGGGGAGGAGGGGGGGACATGACTCCACTCTAAATTTTGAAAACACAATAAAATTTATTCTTTGCAAGTAGCTAGAAAAAAAAGAAACAAAGAATTTTTCGTTAAAAGGAAGGGGGGGGGAATTATGGGACAGTCATTTGCCCCCCCCTCTCCTAGATTTTTCAAGATAAGTTGCACAACTTTCTTTTTCTTCTCTTTTGAAACGCATAGAAAAATTTATTACTTGCGAGTATCTTTAAAATTAAGGGAATCAAAAATTCCCCGTTAAAAGCGGGGGGGGGGGGGGCGAAGGGGATAGGGTAGTGATAACATTTTTTCAATTTTGAAAGATAAAGGAGGGATTGAAAATGTCATCTGGATGGGAGAGAAAATACGCCCATGCCTAAATTTAATTTTTTTTTCTTTTTTGTAATAAAAAATGTAATTTTTGAGTAAGGAAATAAAGTAGGAACTAATAAATTTTTCACTAAGGAAGTGGGTGGAGGCGGTGGAAAATCCCTCCTTCGATTTCGAAATATAATTGAGTTTACTTTTATCCGATTAAAGTCTGTCAATTTACTGGACGATAATTAGAGTTATAGTGGAGATACATCAGAAAATATATTTCTAAATTAATGATTGGATTACAACTTCAAATTTACTGTAGTATTTCTGAGGTTATAAAGTCTCACATATTTTTTAATTTATAATTATAAAATGACTTCATAAGAACTACAGTATTTTTAAAGTTAACAGCTCACAGTATATTTAAAATAAATTACTACAAAATCACCTCAAATTAACTTTAAAATAACTATAGTGATTTTATAGGTGAGATTGCTCTATAGAGAATTTATAGTTAACTTTAGAAAAACCTCAAAAATACTTTACTTCTTCAAAAAAACTGCAGTTCATTTTTAGCTGGGTCCGATAAAAAACACTTAAAATGTGGAAAACAAATAAGAGTTTATCTTATAATGACATATTCTTTATTAGCGTAAGAATTTAATAAGAAATGAATAGAAATCCTGATTTCCTAAATAAAAATTGGACACACCCTTTAATAAAGTTAGATTCTGTTTTACAAATAACATTAAACTTTGATTGAATCTTGCTTTAAAATAAAGACGAAAATTTAGTTAATGTCAATCAGATAATAAAGAAGTAATATTAAATAAGTAAACTATCTTTCCACTAAAGTTATCCAGTTTTGTGCAAAAAATAAATATTTCTGAAAAACAATTTTTCAAAGAAAAGGAAGAATAGTCTTTTTTTTTCTTTTTTTGTGTTAATTGCCTAAATTACTGTCATGGGCTTATGTAGAAATCTGCTCGACCCGAGGCCCGTTCCCGGCCCGATACGACTACATGAGGTAAACCTTTCAAACTGGTCAGGACAACCCGATTGACAAAACAAATGGGACGGGCCTTCAAAAAAATTAAGAGGGCCATTTGGAACTGTTATAAAAATTTAGACAAAGCCCATGAAATACAAACTATTTTAAATGGATATGGCTTTCTGGAAAATAAATAAAATATTTTGCACAACCCGATGCGTGTTTGACATACATCAATTAAAAAATATAAGAAGTACAGCCGTTATAAAAATGTAAACAAAGCTGATGAAATACGAACCATTTTAAATGGATATGACTTTCTGGAAAATAAATATAAATATACCGCACAATCCGATGCGTGTTTGACATACATCAATTAAAAAAATATAAAAAAATACAACCGTTATAAAAATGCAAGCAAAGCCGATGAAATACACTGTAAAAAAAAAAAAATCTGTAAGGTTACTAAGAATTTTCTTGGAAACTGGGATGCCTAGAAATTTTTATGTAACCTCAACAAAAGAAAATCACGTAAAATCTCTAATGTTTCTTTAGTAACTGTCACTAAATATTGTTTAATAAACGTACTAACGATTTGTAAGGGAGGTTTCCAAAGAAACTTCTGTAAGTTTTCTAAATATTGTTTAGTAAACTTACTAACGATCGTTTAGGGAGTTTAACAAATAATGTTTATTAAATTTACGAATGATTATGTTGTAAACATAGTAAAGATTTTTTAGGGAGCTTTCCAAAAAACTCTCTGTAAATTTACTCCGGATTGTTTAGTAGATTTATTTAGGATTTTTAAGGGAGTTTCTCAAATTAGTTCTTGTAAAGGTACTAAATATTGTTTAGTATACTTAAAAGTGATTTTTTAGAGAGTTTACTAAATTCTTTTTTTGCAAATTTACTAAGGATTATTTAGTAAACGTGCTAACTATTTTGAAGAGTATTTCCTAAAAAATATTTTGTAGGTTTTCTAATGATTTTTAGTACACTTACAAAGAATTTTTTTGTACAGTTGCTAAGAATTTTTGTGTGTTTGCGATGGACTTTAAAGTACATTTACTATTTTTATTTAGTAATGAACACTAAGTGTTTTATGTACTTTATGAAATATCCTTAATAAAATTTGCATTTTTTGGATAAAATCGATAAAATACTTACATTCAAAATAATAATAATAATAAATGTATTATAAAATCCCTTACAAATCCACAAAAAATACTAAAAAATCTCTTGTAACTGTACTAAAAATCATTAGAAATATAACTTTATTAAGGCACAGAGTCTAAAATTACAAAAAAATTGTTATATATTGTGTCTAAAACGTTTTTTGTATTATCGCCAAAAAGTTCGTTACAACAGTACAAGAGTTAATGCAGTAAATTTTCTAATGTTTTCTTACCCTTGTATCCAAAATATTTACACTTACCAAACAGTATTTGTAACTATAAAATTTTTGCAGTAGTATTACTAATAGTATTTCATCAGTATTCCAAAGAGATTTTAAGTAATTTTTTTTTTATTCTAATACTTATATTAATTGGAGTTGTTATAGTATTATTTTTTCTATATGAAGTTGGATTTTCATAGTTTTAAATACCCACAGTGGCGCTTTCCTCATGCATCAATATATTTTTTTTACAAAATAAGCAATATGGTCTGACATGTGTTTCAGTAATATCACAGCAATTGCCGCAAGTATTTGTATGTTAGGCATGAGAAAACTCACTGAAGTTTCACTGTAGATATTTAAATAGATACAAAATCATTTTTTATATTAAATGAACATTGTAATAACATTAAATGAGCAGATAATCTGAAGGAGATCTTACGATTTTCAGTTAAACTAAAAAAAAAATCAATAAAAACAATAATGTTAATAAAATATAAATAGTAAGTTTATAAAACATGCCTAAATTAAAAACAAAACATACTGATGTAGTTGAGACAAATTAAATTTACAATTTTTAAAGACAATATTCTATTTGTATAAGTAAGCACTGTGCATCATCTAATCTAATTTATGATTTGAAAACCTCTATATTATGAGAAACAGCAACTTTTTTTTTTTTTAATGTAGTTATGCTTCTCAACTAAAAATGGAAATACAGTAGTCTTGTTCAATTTTGTTCAATTATTTTGTTCAATTCCAAGGTCATGAGAGTTACATTAACGAGTGTCTTATGGTACATATATTTGAAACACTATAAAATAACTGGTTCAATAGCTAAAAAAAATGTAACATCGGTAAAAAAATGTTTTTACCCTAATTCCATATTTAAGAAAATACCTTTTTTTAGCCTATTATTCTATTTTTTGCTGAATATTCTGTATAGTTGTCACTAATCACTAGGAACTTTCTTCCTTTTATTTATTTATTTTATTGTCTTTTTCCTCGATTTTTTCCTCGCAAATTTCTTGCACTGTCTACACTTAATACACTAGACATTTTCTAATAATTTTTTTGCTTGAGAGTTATGTTTCATACTGAAATAGTGAAAAGGAAAATTTAATTATTCGTAGGGCCACAATTTTAAAACTCTCAACTGGCTTAAAGATCCGGAAGAATGGATCTAAACGTATGAATTTAGTAGGATTCAACTGTGATTAATTCAGCTCTGGAATTAGAATTCCTAACTCAAAAAATTACATTTAACAGAGATGATGCACACACATTAACATACGTGCGCAAAAATCCATATTAGGCATATCAAAAGTCATTATGGGCAGTTTTCACATTTTTTTAGTGCTTACTAGTATGCTATAAGCACTAGAGATGGCTAAGAAGACTTTCTAAAAGCAGAAAATGTATGGAAATAAGAATTGAAACAAATAGAAATGTATATAATGCTTTGGAAAATATTATGAATAGTCATTTTTATTATAAATGCGATATGCATACATGTACATCCAATTTATGCGTTGTGATTAAATGACATAATACAATGAAATAGAATAAAGTTCATTTCCAAATAACGATTTATTACATTCTACACAATGAAAATGATTTAGATATACATTTTTAATGTGACTCATATTTTACAAATATTACATAACTAGAGTTTATACAAATAACTATGAAAATCATACTTATTGATAATATTTTTTGAAACACATTTTCTTCAAATATCAATAATCAAACTTATATGCTTGTTAAGATACTGTGAGAAAATAATTGATAAACTGATATTATTTTTAAATATTTGAAAATTTCAGGGCTGTAGAACATATTACAATGTTCGAGTGAGGTATGGGGAGGAATTTTTCTCATGGACAATGGTTCCTTTTCGTCATCTGACTTTATCAATTTTTCACCGTCTGGGAAGCTCGCACTGTTTTTAAACTGAACTTCAGTTTTCTCATGCATCTATAGAAGAAAAATATATATTAACATAAAAAGCAAAGAAACATTTAATAAAATTTATAATGAATTTGATACTATAAAAAAGTCTACATTCACCCTCGTATTGAATAAATAAACTTTTCAAATGCTTCAAAATTATAAAAAAGGTACATGCAAATAATATACTGACACACAAACATTAAATACAATAAACTCAACAAGAGTGAAAAATTAGCCAGAGCCAGGAATCGAACCCGATACCAAGCATTCCAGGTTGTTGCTCTATCCACTAAGCTACTTCAGCCGTGGGCCGAGTCTGCAGTTTCTCACTAATAAAAGAAGTTGGATAAAGTTATCTTCCATAATTTAGACAGCTTAGGATGACGGGACAACTTGCAGACTCAGGCATCAGCCGGAAAGTGGATAGAGCAACAGCTGGAATGTTGTGATCCTGGGTTCGATTCCTGGCTCTGGTTATTTTTTCACTCCAGTTGGGTATATTGTATTTAATGTTTGTATGTCAGTATATTATTTGTATGTACCTTTATCCATTATTGTACATTCTCCAAAATCAATTGGCGGACCTAGCTGTATATAAGAATATTTTTTTCATTAGATTTAATCTTTACAAAATAGAATTTAACATAAAATAATTGTTGTAATTTACAATAAACCCTAGAAACGACAATATTCCACTGTATCTTCAATTGTTTCTAACACATTATTGAAAATTAAATATAAATTTTCATTATAAAAACATTTCCCATTCCTCCCTTGCGTGAGGGAGGGATGGGACTTTCTTATTAAATTAATTCATTTATTAGTCTAAAATTTTATTTAGAATCAACAAATTTATAATTTTAAAATGTGTTAAAATGTTTCAAAATGTTATTCTGAAATTTTCCCTTTTATATTTGCGAAACATAATCGGTAAAAATTTTTTTTGTAAAAATTGTCTCATCATTCCTATTCTCTCTTACACTTAAATTTATACACTATAGTTTTGAAATTTTAATATTATATGCTAACTTTTTTAGCCAACAATTTAGTATTTTTTTGGTTCAGGTATAAGCGGATTTAAGGATGAAAAACTTCTATTTCGAAAAGCAAAATAACTAACTCAAGATTTTGATGTAAAAACAAATTATATTATCAAGGACAAACATCTGTGCGTAACACTGACATCCTCTTGCGAATGGTCACAATTTGAAATGAAATACTGGATTTGTAATTTTTGCTGCTGCTAATTTTTAAACTTCTAAACATCGCACACCTTCAATTTTTAGAACGCCATATGGAAACAATCCATTTTAAAATTATATTTGTTTATAAACTATTTTAAATGGCCGGTATATTATATTTTTAAAAATAATTTTCAAGTACGATTCTTCGTAATTTAAACATTCAAATGGAATCAAAGGTTCATTTGAGTTCACTGATTGTACATGGTTTTAAAAACAAACTTGAAAAGATAAATTAAAAAGATATATTCCATGCTATCTCTTGCTCTTAAAACTAAGGTTTCATCATTATTTTATTACGGCTAATATTCCCTGAAAAGAGATAAAACTTCCTCTGAAATTAACTAAAAAATATAAATAAATCACAATTTAACAGACATATAATTGAGCTAAGCGTTTAAATCTATAAAAATAACAGAATATAAAAGATGTACCAAGCAGTGTTGAATTCGGAGACTTTTCTCCGTGAGGGACTTCTTTGGCTCTGGGGGGGGGGGGACATTATAGAGTTCCAAGAGTGGAATTGCACTTTTTGACCAATGAAAACCAAAAATCTCAAATTTTCCCGGGGTGGGGGATATTTTATTGCTCTGGGAGGAATGTCTCCCCCGGGCCAGCCCCTGAATTCAACACTGGTACCAAGTATAAAAATCTTGGGTTGAGGGAAGATTTCAAGTGGTTAACTGCTGTTATAATAAAGTATTAAATAAAGGAGTAAAATATGAAGACATTTAAAAAAATTAAATTTTGCGAGTACAAATAGGAGATAAAGATAACTATGTTTTATTTACTGTTGAAAGAGAGGGGAGAGTGTTAACAAAAGAATAATAACCTACAATATTAAAGATTTATAAATAGTGAACAAAAATTAAAAATAAACAAGTTAAGAGTTCTTCATCGATTATTTTTTGTTACAAGAAAGTAACAGATAAATCAGGAAAAGATTTTTAAAAAGCAATAGATTATTAAGATCTTAAACTTTAGATATTAAAGGGACAAAAAGAAATGTATTTTTTTAGAAGAGGGGAGATTTATTAGATGACTTATTTACATTACTAAAAATTTACTAATATACGTAAATTACTAATAGCCCAGTGTTTAGTTGGTACAATTCGTTATTAACACGCTCGCTACCTCTTACATGAAGTGTGATGATAGTTAATGCCGCACTGTAGATGTGGGTTTTTTTTCCCAGAAGCCAATTTACTTTTTATAACAAGGAATCAGCGAAAGATTTTTCCGCGCCAGCGCGTGACTGGCTATTGCACAACACCCGTCATCACTCGCTGGCTCGTGAGTGGCTCCTTAACGTTGGCGCCATATCACACGCTTTCGCGTGAGCGGCAGGAAACGTGCAAAAGGGAAACAGGAAATTGGTTTAATCATTTCAGTTTATGTCTACAATGAATATACTAATTATTTTTTCTCTTACTAGGCGAAAAAAAAGAAAGAAGAAAACACACATAGATTTACAATAAAAATAATAAAAATAAAACTATCTTTTTTAATACCATAATAAATGCCTCAAAAATAACTAACTATCAAAAACATTAAAACAAATGTTGTAGAGCTTTTTACTTAACTGCTATTAGTTTTTCAAATTTCAGCTTAACTATACATACTGGTCAAATTTTGTTTCGTTTGGAACCCTATTACTATTGCTAGAGAGTTTTAAATAGCTGAGTTTTATTTCCTGTATATAAAGTTTTATAAAAAAACATAGTATTCGGAGATTTACTTTAATATTTTATTCATCTTTAGATTAATCTGCCTGACAGACTACTCTCAGTAGTTTAGTCACAGCAGTTAAGGGTTAAAGTTTTGAATAAAATGAACGCCTACAATTAAAATTTTTGTTGGATATTAAATGTCACAGTTCCGTTTAAAAATTTTATCTTAGTAGTCAGAGGTAGAACTCAAAATTAATTAGGAGAAAACTAAGTTGTTTTAATCCCTTCAGTTTAAGTCTAGAATGAATGTACTGATTACCCCTCATCCTTCGAGGTTAACGTTATAGAAAATAGGTACACATTTATAGCCGAAAAACCACTTTAAAAAAATATATCTTAGGCTTATATATCTTATCCCAAAAGAACTGATTCTATCAAAACAAACATTGTCAAGACAGATGTCTTAGAATTTGAAATAAAAAATAAAACTAGTACCCATATTCATATTTTTGTCGAATTCTATTTCAAAATTTTGTCTTAATTCCTAACAAAATATTAATGCAAGGAAAGACCAAATTGTCATTCTGCCAAGCCTCTATTTGTTTTACATGTTTTAAATTGTTAAAGCCTTTACCATGTTGTTGTAATTATGATAGGGCTTTATTTTGTATATTTTGAGGATTATAATTTAGTAATTATCAATAGAGAGGTGCATGAATGATAGCTGTTTTACACGTACAACTGATATCACCAATCTTAAACCATCGTTTTAATATTTTTACGTTAATACTACAATACTTTATTTCAATATTCCGAAGATTTTACAATTTTATAAATTTAACCCGACAGAAATTGTCATATAATTACTGTGAAGCGGTCTCCATCGATTGATGACAAAAAAGGCGCGATAAACTTATAGGATGGAATTTTTGTACCAAACATCTTGTGCTCTTATAATAAAAATTCACCTATTCAAAAGTCTCTGATGATAGTATAAAAGTTTCAAATGAAAGAAAATTACGGTAGTGTTTGTAGTTAGACTGTGACAATTGAGGGGGGGGGGGGGGCATCGGTTTGTGAGATAAGTAACGTCAGTTAAAGGTTAACTTAAAATGTGGTTGTATACGAATAGAAAATCTTTTTTTTAAACCATCTTTGTCCTTTAAAGAAAATATCGAAGGTTAGAATCGTGCTACTAATTAACTTTTAATTTCCTCTAGCGAAAAGGCTTCTGCACACTCATTTGTTTGCTCTTCCTCAATCCCCCCCCCCCCCCCCAAAAAAAAAAAAAATCTCGCACTTAAAAAAAAATTTCTACTTATAATAGATATGCACTGTTATTCACTCTATATACACATATTTCAAATATACTACTAATAATAAATAATGATATAATAAACAACGATATAAAAAACAATGTTTACCCTCACTTACGAATCATTTTTGAAATATTTGAAAAATAATGAAAAATTCAAATTTTAAGATATTGACAAGCTCGTAGAAACAAAAGCTCTTCTGGCAGTAGGAGGAAACTCACTACATTGTAAATTTATCTCGAATAGATTAAAACATATTCTAGCTTTTTCATAATTATTTGTGACACTGGACTTTTTTTTTCATAGCCCACTATTTCGCTATAACCCGTAATCATGAGGTTAACACATAAAAAATTCTTAATACATCCACCCTAAATAATAACTCAGTATCTTAAAAAAATACTTGTACACAAAAGCAGAAGCACTTTGAACTGACAACCTCGTTTGCTGGGGTTTATAGCTCTTCCTTAGTAATTTAGCTAAAACTTTGAAGTAGAATTGTAAAAATTGAACGAAAATATTGACTATCGGTGCTCATTTTATTCAGAATTTTAATCTCTATAACATTTGAATTGAGAATGCTTTTGATAAAAATAGTTTTTTTAGATATTTTTTATGATAATTAATAAAAACGGGGTTTTTTTCGATTATAAATCTATACACATTTTCCTAACGCTATTCTAATAAGGAAGGAAAAAAACTTAACATAATCATTCTAGACCTACAGGGATATAAACAATTTTCAACTTTCCCCTAATTGATTCAGATTTCGACCTCCCATCCCTCCACCACTGGGCTCTAAGGAGTTTTATAGACTTTAAAATTCTATGCGTTTTTTATGAGGAGCGCTTAGAATATATAGCATAGAGCGCAATATGAAGGGATGAGGGAGGAATGGGGAAATGGAAATTTCGAGTTGTGAGAAAAATCTTATTTGGCAATTTATTGTGAAAATAAAATAACACATAGAGCAAATTTTATTAATTTTAAATTAAAAAGTTTTACAGAGTTTTTAAACTTTAAGTTCTGTTGCCGTATGGGATGGAGAAAATTCAAAAACAAAATTTTGAAGGTGAAATTCAGATGGATTTTTTAATGAAATGAAAGTGATGTAATCCATTGCTAATGAAATTTAGGATTGATTATTCACTATAAAGTAACAAATAGAGTAGAAAAAGGTTTTAAACAATTTAATCTCTTGTATTTTGTAGAAGGGGGCAAAAAGGGTAAGGGAAATTTCAGAAAAAGAGAAGGGAAGTTTGATTTGTTACATTAAACATCAGAAATTTCGCACTTGTAATAAACGCCCACGTATAGAATAGTTATCTGACAATGATATATATATGTAATTAACAGAAAATAATAGAAAGATTTACTTGCTAGATCATGCTACATTATAACAAAAAATCAAACAATCTTATCCGAGTTTTCTATTTTTAGTTATTATGAATCAAGTAGAACGGAAATATCCTCCTCAGCCCTGAGACTAATATTACGAAGGACCACAAAATCCAATTTTAAATTTTATTATAAAAAAATCTCCAAAGATGTATCACTCAATATATCAATGCTTATAATATGCACGCATTCATTAAAAAACAGTCTAAAAGTAATCTTAAATATTCTAGAAGCATTTTAATTAATTTAAAGAGTGTTCATTAGTGTCTCCTGGGGGCGAAATCAGGACT